>LDKF01001580.1:2712-15023 GCA_001026735.1 Rotylenchulus reniformis
GGATAGGCACATTTTTTAATTACGATGACAAGCCCCCCCCCCTATTTTGCTAATCAGAATGTTTTCGTGTCGATTTTCCGCAATTGAGGAGGAGCACAGAGCGTGGGGGGAAATGCATAATAAATAATATTTATGTGCGCATAATAAGCAGATTATTTTTGTGCGGGGATGACGACATTCTCCTCTGATTTTATGAGGGTAAACAGCAGAGACAAACAAACAAAATAATACAAAAATATATTTTTTGTTGTTTTGTGATGGTGTTTCCTCGTTCGGGAGTGGGGTGATGTGGGTGGGAGATGAGTCAGCCCGTCCAAATTTCGCAAAATTTTTTGGTGAAATATTTTGGTTAAGGCCATTGGCAAAGTTTGGAAGAAGAGAAAATTCGCGAAATTTTTCAGGGGAAATACATGCTGCAAAAATTAGAAAACAAGGAATTGCCCTGTAAAAAATATAAAATTTGATGGCCAAAAATTCCGCAAAAAATTCAAAAAATGCAAAAATTTCGCAGGAAATTGGAGGAACTTTATTTGTTAAATAAAAATTGCCAAAAATCTCAATTTTTAACCAATTTTGACACATTAAAATAATTTTAAAGAATTTTTAAAAAATATAAAATTATCAAAATCCTATTTAAGCCTAGATTAAATATGACCCAAATTGCACTTTTTATAGGGAATCTAGAGTGCGCTGGACATAATTTGATCGCGAGTTATTTTAAAATCATTATTGACCAAATTTGGCTCATTAAAATGATGTTAATGGAGTGCAGCATATGACTCGAAAATGGCCATCATAGTTCATGCTCTATTCTTGTTTTGAACATGTCATATTTTTTTTTATTCATTGCACTTATTAACATTCGATATAGACATGACATATGTAGGCTGCTGTATAGGGTGGGAATTTTTAGGGTTTAATTACATTTTTATAACTAAAATTTTCATGAAGGTTTAATGGCCAGGGCAAGGCTTGGGTCCTAGAACCCAGATTTTCTAGGCCATATCCAGGATTTATGACTAGGGTTGGCACTTTTAGGGAATTTCCCTAAGCCAAAATAGGGACCTATTAGGGAGCAAAAAAAGGCCAAAATAGGGAGAAAATAGGGAGCTATCTAGCGAAAATAGGCAAAAATAGGGAAATTTTTTCCCCAAAATATGACCTAAAAATTCAAAAATTTTTTCTAAAAAGCGTATTAAGCTTTTTTAAGACCAATATAACCATATCTTGAGATGTTTTCATTATAAAAAATGAAGATTCACAAAAAATATTTAAAAAAAGTTCGAAATTTTTTCAAAAAAAAAAAATTGCGAAAAAATTTGAATAAAAAACTAAAAATTACCCAAAATTTTGGGAAAAACTAAAAATTTTACAAAAAATTTTCGGAAAAGACTAAAATTTTTTCCAAAAAATCTAAAATTTTCAGTTTTTATTGCATTTTTGTGAAGAATTTCTTAAAAAACAAGCCAAAATAGGGAAAAATAGGGAGAAAAGTCGGGAAATAGGGAAAATTTTGGCCGGGCTTAAGAAATAGGGAAAATAGGGAAAAAAAGTCCATCAAAATACGTTTAAATATATCTAAAAACGCGTTTCTGAGCGTTTCCCTACGTTTCCATGTTTTTTAAAAATAGGGAATTCCCTAAAAGTGCCAACCCTATTTATGACCATTCATGAATGGATTTTCTCGAAGTTCAGATCCGGGATCCAGATATTTAGACCTGGACTTTATGGATTACTTTAATTTGTGCCCTTAAAATGGCTGGAAAATCTTTTGGCAAAAATTATATTTCACAGGCTAAATTTTTTTTGACTGGGCTAAAAATAATTTTTAAAATTTTAGCCTCATACATAAAAATAAAAATTTTCCAGTCCAAAGGAATTTTAACTGAACTTTTTTTGATCCAGCCCAAAACCCGAGTTTTTTTCAACAAATTTCATTAACTACAAAATTTTTACAGCCCTAAAGCTTCAATGCCATGTGTGGAACTCATTAGATGAAATCTATGTTTTTTTATAGTAAGAAGATTAGTCGAAACGTGGCTTAACGATTTAAACCAGTCCAATGGCGCCAATTTGTTTCGTATCCTACGGTAATTTTGCGCAAACCCAGACGGCACAAGATGCCAAAAATGAGCAAAAATTGCCAAATAATGCCGAGGACAAAGAAGAAAATAAATGAACGGGGGGGGGGGGACAGCTCGCCAAACAAACATTAAAAAGCAGCGAAAAGGGCTCCTCCGAATTCCAATTAAACAACGGGTCCCCCCATCCCCAGTTGGCCAGCCAAAATTGGATTGCACTTTCCGCGCTATCTTGTGGAAGAGGAGGTCGAGAGGGTTGTTGGCCGAGCAAGTGACTACATACATGTACGCCAAACCGAGTAAACATATTCACATTCATAAATCATAATATGTATCAACAAAATGGGGACGGGGACCTTGTTTTGCACTTTTTCGCTCTCCCAAAGTCCACAGGGTTTTCTCTATAGGTAAGGCTTTATCTCTCTCTCTCTCTCTTACACTAGAAATAAAGCTTTATCTCTCTCTCTCTTTGTATGTCTCTAAGACCAACGCTTTATCATGCGTTCTAGGACCAATGCCTTTACTCGCTCTCTTACTATCTATCTTTAGGGCTAAGGCTTACCCCTCTCTCTTTTAGGCTCTCTACTCTTGGACTAATTATTTCTCTCTCATGTTAGTCATTATCTCTCTAGGACTAATGCTTTATCTCTCTCTCATGTTAGTCTTTATCTCTCTAGGACTAATGCTTTATCTCTCTCTCTCTCTCTCTCTCTCTTACAAGCTAGTCTCTCTCTCTATGGCTAATGCTTTATCTCTCATTAAGGCTAATAATTTTCCTCCGCTCTCATCAAATTAAGTCCAGGGACCTCTCTTAGTTTCTCTCTTTCTTTCTTTAGACTAAGAAACTTTATCTAACTCTAATGGGTTCTAACATGGTTTATAAGTTCTAACTCGCTTTTATGGGCTTTGGTCCTCTCTTTTTTCGTTGCTTTATCATTTCTCTGAGGTTAAGGCTTTATCTTTATCTCTTAGGGTTTATCTCTCTCTCTCTCTGCCCCAACGGCTTCCTGGTATCGCAAAAGCGACAAATACAAAACTTTGTCCCTCTCCGCTCATCGGCGGATTAGGACGTCGAAACACACAACACACATAGACGACCGCATTTTGTGCCGTCCGCGCGGAATGCCATTTCTAATGTGAAAAACAACACACCACACACATAAGGATAAATAAGTGGGGAGGGGGATTAGAGTCATTTAGACGGGGGGAGAGAGATAAAGCCGCTAGAGAGAAAGAGAGATAGCGTAGGGGGAGAGAGATAAAGCCGCTAGAAAAAAAGAGAGATAGCAAAAGGGAAGAGAGATAAAGCCGTTAGAGAGAAAAGGAGAGAAAAAGTAGAGAGATAAAGCCCTATTAGATGAAAGAGATAAGGGCTTAAGGCTTAAGTATAAATTTTTCGGTTACCAAGGAGGGCACGAAGCGGAAGAAGATGAGTCCGATCCACCCACGGATGGCACCACACGATGCTGGTGGTCCCCCCGTGTCCCCCTCTCAAATGTCATGTTATCATTATAACATCACGGGCCGAGTGGCGCGAAAATGCCACAAAAACAAACTTTTGGCGTTCCGCATGACAACGAATAATCCGTATGACAATAAATTTTCATGAGTCATGACATAAGAGCTGTTAAAATTTAAAAAAATCCGTAAACAAAAAAAAACTAATTTTTCAGAAGGATATACATAGGTTCGAGAATTTATACAAGAAAAACTCAAAAATTTTTTCTGTGTTATGAAAATTTAAAGACGTATTGATTGGTGACTGGGATAAATATCCTCAAAAAAATTTTTTCATAGAGCTCAAGGTTCCCAAATTGGGAGGATATTAAAAGAAATAAAGCAGAAATTTTTTTTTGGGATTTTTTACCCTGGGGATCTTCAGTATATTTTTATTAAAATTTAAACTGTGACAACAGATCTTGGCAAAGATAGCGAGCAAATGGCAGAAAATTATTGTTTAATTAAATTGAGTTTGGCACTGTGCCATTGAATGTCCCTTCCGGTCTGGCCAAATAAAAATAATAAAAACATTTCCGGGCCGAATGATCCATCCTCCTCCTCCCCCGCCGACGGCGGAAACGGACGGGTGATAAATAAAATAATAAATAACAAAATGCACCCCAAAGCATCCGGAAGACGACAGATCGGAGAGGAAGATAACAAAATAAAAGAGGAGGAAGAGGAAGGAATAGATGATCTGTTGATCAGTTTTTGAGCTGAAAATTGATCGGAAGTGGTTTTGAGCTGTGAGGTGATCTCAGGGAATTTAAAAGTGATCAAAAAAGGGGAAATAAGCTGAAAAGTGAAGGGCACAGAGGCCAAAAATATAGAAAAAAAATGATTTTGATGCCAAAAAGTTATTGGAATGGGCTAAAATCTATGGATAATTGGCGGATTTGATCAGTTTTGAGCTGAAAACTGATAGAAACGGATCAGAAAGAGTTTTTTTTTATTTTCTGAACTCAACATGATCAAAAATCAAGGGATTTGATTTGAAATGATCAAAATTAGGAAATATTTCTGACAGTGATAGGTACAGAGGTCAAAAAATGAGTCAAAAGTGATTAGAATGGGCTGAAAACGACGACATTTTGATCAGCTTTTAATTGAAAATTAGTCAGGGTGGAGTTTTTTTTTTTGAATGATCGGTATGAACCCAAAAATGTAAAAAGTGATTGGAGAGGCTTCTGAAAAAAATCACATATTTTAAATAAAAAATTATATGATTAGCTGAAAAAGTAATGGGTAAAAAAATAGAGAAAAATGTGATCAGAATGTGGTATAAAAATCTAAATTCAGCAGTTTTGAGCTAAAAGGCTTAACCTTTATTTCGCCTAAAAAAATTTCGCCTACACGTCTAGAAAACTAACTCTTAGGCGCCGGCGCCCAAAAATAGATAACCGAATAATGTTAGGGTAGGTCCCGCAATCTAGTTCCGAAACTTAGTTCCAGGCGCCTAAGTATAGAAGTTAGTTTTCTAGACGTGTAGGCGAAATTTTTGTAGGCGAACTAAAGCATCCCCACTAAAAGTGATCAAAATGAAAGAAAAGTTGTCCTTCTAGGCCCGATTTTCTAGGTTCTATAATCAGCGAAGCAATAAGCCTCTGATGCATAATTTCTGTATTTATGGCCATAAAATGGGGCGTATTTATGCCTCCCCCTTTTTATGGGTTCCAATAAATTGAGTGGGTGGATTTTTGAGATGATTTGGATCAAAATATGAGTTTTTAAAAATTATTATAACAAATATATGTATCTAATTTTTTGGAGTTAGGGACTTTTCTGAAAAAAAATTTAAATTTAGTTTTCTTATTTTTTGATAATGGGGATACTCAAATTGTTTCAAAATTCGAGTACAACGGTTACAGAAAAAGAGGTTAGAAATTTTGCAAAATCATCGAAAAATCGAAGGCTGAGATTATCAAAAAATTTTATTTTCTTAATTTTGGAGGAATCCCAGAAAGCCAGGGTCAAAGTATAATGAAAGTCGTGAATCCCTAGGATTCGGAAATTTTTTTAAAAATTCAAATTTTCGAGAGTCAGTAGTAAGATTTTCAAACCCGTAAGAGTACAAAACATTTTCGCAAATTTTACTTCCTCTGGGATCGATTTGGGGATGGATGATCGGCCCACCCCCCCCCCCCCCCCCGACCGGACCTGGTACGAAGAGCGCGCCAAATGACAAAAAAGCTATCAGACAGATGGACGACGGACAAACCAAAACAAGTGGATTAAGGGGGCGAGTACTGTGAAGGGTTAGGATTAGGACTATGTAGGGCCAAAGTCCAGCAAGAGTTGAGGGCTAGAAAAGGGTGTGAAAAACTAAAAAATTGGGCAACTTTTCAGAAAACTCTAGAATGTTTAAAAAAATCATTAAAAATTGTGAATTTTAGGGCCACCTAGGGTCACAATATCCGGATCTAAAAACGCCAAAAATTGGATCAGTAACAAAGTTTGGCTGCTGTAACAAAAAATAGGGTGTAAATCTTGGTCTAGGACTTGAAATCAAGGGTCAAAAAAATCGGCTTTGACATTTTTGAGCATATTTTGGCACATTTGAATCCATTTTTCAGAAAACCAGTGGGTAGGGCACCCTCAATTAAAATCCTCAATTTTTAGGGGAAAAAATGAAAATTTTATAGGCCCATTGCTCGTATTTTTGTTGAAATTTCTCACATGGTAAACCCCAAAATTAGGGTCAGACGAAAGAAGATTACCTCCCAAGGGCCAAAATTAGGGCCTAGGACTTTGGACCTTCAACCAAAAAATTTTTCCGCCGAAAATCCTATCAAAATGAAATTATTTTCAGAGAACGACGAGGAGGAGACACCAGCATTGACGCAATCATAATCGCCCGAATAGAAAAAGCACACCCCACCCCACCCGCCGATCGATCGGACTCTTGTTTGCGCAGGCCAGCCGATCGACGGCGGGTGATGAGGGGGAAAGTTCAGGTTTAGGACTAGGACCCTAGATTTACAGCCCACGCGCCCCCAAAAATGCGTCAGAGAAAATTCAAAAATTTTCAGTTTTAAATTAAATTTTTTTTTGGGGGGGGGGGATTGTGCTAAAGTGATTAATAATGTGCGTTTATTAAATTGGTTTAAAATTGGCCAATGAGTCAAAAAAAAATTAAAAATTACGGGATAAAATGCCAAAAACCGAAGTTCAAAAATTTGAAATTTTTAGGAGCTTAAGATATTTTGTTATGGATAGAAGCCTAAAAATATAATATTAAATTTTTGATAGTGGTAAAATTATGGCTTTGACTTATGAGAATTGGAAAATTTCAAAGTTCAAAAATAGCTAAAATAGCGTATTTCCTGTATTAGGAACCCGGAGGTCTTATTTTTCATTCCCTCTTCAGAGGAGGGGTGGTCTATTACAGGGAAGGGACTTAATAAAGGAAATACGGTACTCGTTCTCCAAGAAATTAAAAGGCTTAAAAGGAATAAATATTAAAAGGATAAATAATTAAAAATAAAAAATTGCTGCCCATAAATTTAAAGTTCTTAAAACAATAATCGAAGAAATTATTTGAGCGAAGAATTTAGTGCCTGAACGACTATTGCGCAAAGGGTGCTATGTCATTTCCTAAAAATCGGCAAAATCTTTTTTTATTTTAGAAGAGGATACTACAAAATGACTAAAAAAATAAAATTAGAAAAAACGACTAAATACACAAAATAGCATAGATAAAATAAAAAAATTAAATACAAATAGAGACCAAAATTTTTTTAATTTATGAGTCAACAGATCCATCTAAAAAGATAATTTCGACACTTAATAAGCCATAATTTTTACCATTTTTTTGGTCTTTAAGTTCGATCTTTTCGGAGATTAAAAAATTTCTTCAGGAATATTTTTATTGAATTTGGTGCCTTGGAATCAATTTCCGTGATGTGGAATCAAAAAATTTTAGATTCGGTTCAAACAACGATCAATTTCTTCCTGTCAAAATATTTATATTATTTTTTAAATTATTATTATTATTATTATTTTTAACAATATGTAGTTAGTCATTTAATATTATCCGATTTTACAATAAAAAAAATATGAATTTGCCGATTTTTAGGAAACGACCCACCACGGCGCAAAGAAATGGCCAATTGGCCCGCGTCCAAAAGTGCCCAACCCGGATTAATGGATGACATGAGAAAGATGATGAGAAAATGGGAGACGATGATGGCGCATGATGAAGATGGAGAGATGACACATTTGTGAGGGCAAAAACAAAAGTGCAAAACAACACTAGGGGGAAGGAGAAATAGTGTGGGCGAGGGAGAGTGTGTTAGTTGGAGGATAGAGAAGCAGACAAAAACACAAAGTGAGTTGATTATAATGAGTAATGGAAGCAGAGGAAAAGTTGTGGGCGTATTAAAGCGAAAACGGTAAGAGAAAACAAAAAATGGCTGACAGCGAGAGAACGCGACAGGACAGTAGTGAAAGATGGTGAGAGAGTGCGACGAGAGAGTATGAGGAACAGAGAGGTTACAGGTTAGGGATGAGAGCTATGAGATAGCATGGTAAACAGAAGGATGTTAGATGGGCGCAAGAGGAGGAGATTAGAGAAACAGATGGTCAGACACTGACAAACTCGCGCATCAGACAATGACGCCAAAGGGAAGGGGAAAAAGCCATCGTGATCGCCAAGACAACCCGTGCCCTTGGGGGATTATTAGCGCGAAATGTCTTTCGTTTGTCAACAACAAATTGATGGGAGAGAGACAAATTGCATGAGGGCAAAGAGAGGGAGACAAAGTCTAAATAAGCGAGAGAGAGATAAGGCCTGATAGAGAGAAAGAGAAATAATACCTGAAAAGAGAGTGATCAAGTCTAATAGAGGGAGAGACAAAGCCTAAATAAGCGAGAGAGAGATAAAGCCTGATGAGAGAGAGAGAGAGAGAAAGAGAAATAAAGCCTAAAGAAGAGAGAGTTCAACTTTAATTAGAAGGAGAGACTAAGCCTACGAGAAAGAGAGAGAGAGAGAGAGAGAGAAAGCCTGACTAAAGCGAGAGAGAAGAGAGAGAAAGCTTAAGGTAGAGAGATGAAGACTTAAGAGATAGAGAGTACAAGCATATGAGAGAGAGAGATAAAGCCTTAAAAAGTAAGGCCCTAATTGCTTCTGATGAGAAAGAAACTTAGGAGAGAGACAAGGCTGAGAGAAAGCGATAAAGCCTTACAAGAGAGAGAAAGAGAGAAAATCTAAAGAGAATGATGAGAGCGATAAGGCTCGAGTGCATCAGACCGGAAGTGTCAAATGACTTTTGAGTTTTGGCTTTTTGCGGATCACAGACAGGCACAATAAGGCGGCGATGCTTATTAATGAGGGCTTTTGGCATTTAGCGCCATTGTTATGGCATTTATGTAGCAGGTTGACTACAAAAATCAAGAATTTTCGACTCAAAGTATTGCGCAAGACTTTTTTAAATAAATGTATGAAAATCTGGATATTAGGTACTGACTTAGCATGTATATGGGTCGATTTTATCATTTATTTTTCACCCGAAAGTACCGGGACATATTTCCGATGCTATTTTGGGCAAAAGATCGACCCTATTGAGTTGATTACAAAATTTTAATGCGCAATGATCAGTGATCATCGAATTAGGTTACCCAATAAAAAGTTATTTCGTCTGCAAATTGTGAATTGTCAGGTAGTTTGGTAAATGATTGGAAAGTCCTAAATTCGATAAGACACGTATGATTATAAAAATTGGGTTTAAGTTTTAAGGGAGTAGGAAAAGGCATAAAGCATCCAGCAGCATCTATCGATAATTATATAAAAATTCATTTTGTTTCAAAATAATAAATAAACAATTGCACTTTTTATTCTAAAACATCGTCGAGGACGCAAATCAATGATCACCTGATCAATGATCAAGCTTTTCGAATTGTTTCCATGTGTTAGACATCTTTACCAAGATGCATTCAAGGTTTGTAAATGAAGTTACTATATTCTGAAAAGCACCTGTCACACGGATACATTAGAAACTAGTCACACGGATTCCTCTTTACCAAGATTCAGCCAAGAAAGGGTTTATTAAATTAAAAATAGATTCGTTTAAACTATGGGTAAATAAAAGGATTTTACGAAATTAAAGATAACTTTCATGTAGTCGTGTCAATAAAAATTCAATAAGCATTTTCCCCTAGAAACTTGATAATATTTTGAACACATCAAGCATTAGTACATTTATATTTTGCTTTTTGCAATGCACCAATGATTATAAAAAAATTAGTGGGGAGGGGTGAGGATATGAATCAATTTTGAAAAATATATAACTTTTTTATTATTCTATGAATGCATTTATTAAATATATACTTTTGCAAAAAATCCATTTTGTTTTGCCTTTTGTAGGGGCGAAAAATGTGATGATATGTAGAATAAATGATGATGATGATGATGCTATGTGTTTTTCGGATGCTATCAACCCCTGCTCCCTCCCCCGGAACCTCTTCCGCCCCCGAACATTCCAATGTACCGCTATTCTGCCGATATTTATTTATTTTTTTCCCGAAAAATACCGTTCACATAACTCTAATAGCTCGTTTTGAACCTAAAAATGATGTGCCAAAATTCAGAATTCGGGCCAATAAGTTCTACTATTTTTGATTTTCTCAAATTAGAAGGGTTTTCGGCGCTACTATGAAGACGGACCATTTTGAAAACCCACTATAAGGGCCCCCCCTTTTAGTCAAAAATGTAATTTTTTTTTGTTTTTTTTTGCAAATCTTTTACTCAAAAACTATTAAAAACAACAAAAAAATTGAAAAAAATTTTTTTTGGTTTTCAAATGAAAAGGGCTCCCCCTGTTAAATTTGTGGGTTTTTAAAATGGTCCGTCTTCATAGTAGCGCCGGGTTTTCCATCTAAAATGCAATTTGTGCAGCATTAAGTTTTTGACTCGCGCAATCTAGCTCTGACGAGTTGCGCCACGATTTTCCAAATATTAACACCAGCTGCAGATAACCAGGAATCCAAAATTTGTAAGTTAATAAGCAGTTCGGACGGAGTTCGGTTAATAAAAAAACATTTGACGCGGAAAAACGTTAACTCTTGATTTTTTGGGATCTTGGTAATCGGAAACAGGGGTGGGCGAAACTCGAGTGTTGCTCGAAATACGAAACTCGAAACGAAAAAACTCGAAATTCGCGAAACTCGAAACATGAAATTTTTGAAAAATTTTAAAAATTTTTGCAAAATAACCTGTACATGATTCTGTAAAAGAGAGCAATATAAAGCATGTAAAAAAGCAAGATAAACCCATGTATAGGATAAATCCTATAAATCCTATAATATATAGATATGTAGGATCCCATCCGGTAATTTTTAAAATCCTTTGTCGTGTACCAGTTGCATAGTCAGAAAAAAAATTCAGGGGGGAATGAGGGAAGAGGTTCCCGGCGGCGAAAATTTTTTGAATTTTTTATCAAATTTTCTTAACGAAATTGACCAATTTTTTGCCTCTGATGAAAAATTTTTTCAAAAATTTTTAACAAAGGGGACCCTTTTAATTTTTTAAATTTTTTCGAACATCGAATATGTAATACGATTTAAAAAAATTACACCTGCGTTTTTTTGAAAATTTCAGGCTTGTGGCGAATTCTTCAAGGCCTGAAATTCTTTAGGAGATGTTTTGTCTTTGGGGATATTTCGTTTTTGTACTTGAGATGTCTTTTCCACTCCCGTGAAACATTGGAATGGAAAAAGCGAAATATTGTAGATGACAGACAGCTAGGAAAAAATGCAGGAAAATCGTGTTGATAAAAAATATTTAAATGAAGACCCATTTTTAGGAGTGCTTGTTGCCAGCCAAGACCCCCATTCCTAGGGGTGAATTTTGCTCGAAATTTCAAGCAAAATCTCGAAACACGAAATTCGAAACAAAAAAAACTCGAAATTCGCGAAACTCGAAATTTCGCCCACCCCTGATCGGAAAGTAATTGCATAACTTGTGGAATAGAATTGGAGATGATATGGAAATGATAGTGTAGTGTAGAGACCGGACTTTGGGTTCGATCGAGATTTCGATCGAGAATCTCGAAAAATCTCGTTTCTCGAAAAATCTCGAAAAACTTCAAAAAGGTTCGATCGAGATTTCGATCGAGAAATCTCGAAAAATCTCGTTTCTCGAGAAATCTCGGAAAATATGACCGAGATTTTTCGAGATTTTTAAATTTAAGGAAAATTCCAATGAAGAGATTTAATAAAGAGAGTTTTTATAAAAATGAGATTTAATAGTGTAATAATAAGATATAATAGCGAGATTTAATGTAAGATTTAATAATGGTAATTGATCAAGGATAATGGATCAAGTCTGCGCTTCAAAAAATCACCATGTTATGTACATATATATTTTCTGCGTTTTACCATAGGGCTATTGTGGAGCCGTGGCACCAATAAGGGCCGCCGGAGAAAATTTTTTTTTGCAATTTTAGGCTTCTTCTTTATGAAAAATGGTCATTTTTTACGACCGAGAGGTTCGAGATTCGGATAAATAGAAACGATCGAGATGTTCGAGATTCAAAATTTTTCGATCGAGATTTCGATCGAGAATCTCGAAAATTCTCGTTTCTCGAAAAATCTCGAACAACTTCAAAAAGGTTCGATCGAGATTTCGATCGAGAAATCTCGAAAAATCTCGGTCCGAGAATCTCGAATAATCTCGAAAAATCTCGTCTCGGTCCGGTCTCTAGTGTAGTGTATGGAAATCAGCAATCAAGGGGG
>LDKF01001582.1:1558-36601 GCA_001026735.1 Rotylenchulus reniformis
AGAGGTATGATAAATTTATGTCTGGAAGAAGCAGAGCAAATTTAGTACTAGTTCATGATAAATTTGAGGAGGAAAATATGAGTGGAAGGGGAAGGAGATGGGCGAGAGAAAGGAGGCAATAAATCGGAGGATAATAAAAAAGAAAAGCCTTATAAGGGCATAAATGTTCATCCTAACACCCTGGGAGAGAGGGAGGATCCTCTCCGGAAAAAACCCGATTTTATACGGATTTTAACTAGAGATCGGCCACGGGGACCGATCGAGATCTCGGTCGAGACTCTCGGTAAAGTCTCGGTCTCGGTAAAGTCTCGGTCGGAGGCTAAAAAGACCGATCGAGATCTCGGTCGAGACTCTCGGTAAAGTCTCGGTCTCGGTAAATCTCGGTCAAAAAATACCGAGATTTCGACCGAGACCGAGATTTTTAAAATTTCACCTTTTAAACAAAAATTTATATTTGTTTCATAAAATAGATAACAAACAACAAGATCAACAATTATTCAACAGGATTAACACCCTCAAAAACCTACAACTGAAGTGCAGAATTTGATTTTCATTGTATTAAGGTATCAAAAAATGGGGACTTAAACTGCAAGAGTAGCAAAAAGTCTTGATCATCCAAAAGAAAAGTTACCGGACCCGAAAAATTCCCTCCGGATGCCCAATGTTCCATTTTTTTGTACCCGCGTAGCATGTCCTCTAATATTGGTTCCGGCAGGCATGATGTTGATTTTGGGTCTGAACTCGTGATCCGTTCAAAAAACAACCAAAACCAAAAACAGATTACTGAAACAAGAAAATTTTTCGTAAATTTTTTTCACCAGAAATAAAAATTTGGTCAATTTCCTTAAGAAAATAAGATAAAACTTCAAAAAAAAATTCCCGGCGGCCCCTATCGGGGCCGCTGAGGATTTAAACCGAGATTCTCGGTAAAAAATGAAGACCGATCGAGATCTCGGTCGAGACTCTCGGTAAAATCTCGGTCTCGGTAAAGTCTCGGTCGGATGCTAAAAAGACCGATCGAGATCTCGGTCGAGACTCTCGGTCAAAGTCTCGGTACCGAGACCCGAGACTCTCGGTACCGAGATCTCGATCGGCCGATCTCTACTAAAAATAATAAAAATGAAATAAAAATTAAATTTTTGCACTCACCCGGATGGTCAGAATCATCAGGGGAAACAAAAATAAAGAGATGAGCAATTTCAAAAGCAGGAAAATGGTTAGCTCGTCCATTCTGCTGTAATAATAAATAAATAATGGAGTAAGTCATAGAATAATACTCAAACAGTATGGTCTCGGTTTATGGAACCGGGCCTTAACTTTCAATAAAAACGGTCAAATTTAGAAAATGTCAAATGGCACGGTCAGAATTAGAACTTTATGGAAGCTATCTAAGCCAAGCTTATTCAAATCCGAAATTTTATATTGGTTTTGTTTTTCATTTGTTTGAATTTTGTTTGAAATTTTAGCAAAGTCGGGTTTTTCTCAATATTCAAAGAAAGCCAACAGATTGAAAGCAAACTGTTTTTGCAAAATTTAGTTTATATTTGGCCAATCTGCTGACACTTGGTGTTTGGCGATGAAGTCGAATTAGGTAAAAGGTGTAACAATAGGACTAGACTAGGGGTGGTCCACCGAAAAATTTGAAAATGCATAAAATGACTTTCGACACGAAAGAATGGGTGGGCGGAACATTTTGTATTATTTTTGCTAAGGTAGGCATGTCGAGAATGGCATTCCAAAATGCGCATACAAAAATTCTTTGTATTAAAAAAATAAAATAATTGTGAATTTTGACCCAATTTTTAGAGATTTATAATTGTAAGTAATTCATATATATATGTAATTCAAAAAATTTTTTATTATTGTATGTCATGATTAATTAATTGCATAAAATTTATAAACCAACTTTATTAAATAGAAAATTGGCAAAAATTCTGAATTTTGTAAATAGTGAATAAATTTAGAAGAAATAAAACATGAATTAATAGAAAGAAAATAAAAAATTTGCAAAAAAATAAATTGGCTCTTTTATGGATTTAATCATTGGTAAAATTATTCTTTTTGTATTCTGTTTTTACTTTACTGTAAGGATTTATTAATATTTATTTGATATTTTTAATATATATATTTTTTTAAATATAAAGTAATTCGTCAAAAACAAATTGTATCTAAAAAATGGAAAAAATTGCTTAAAATCTAATAATTACCCATGGGTAATTATTTTTCCGCTTGCTACAGAGGATTTGCTATAGAGGATATTTTTATCACAGGAAATGTTGGTAATAAAATAAATTGGAGCAAAATTTAACAACATCCATGTAATCAAATTTTATAAAAAAAATATAACAACGAAAAATCATCATTTAATCGCAACAATTTGATTGGGTCCAAAACATTTTTTCATGGTCGGCGTAAAAAGACGCTCAGCAGGTTGTGGCGTGACATTACGCAGTGGAAGAGTTGTGACGGTGTTGGTTGATCTGAAGGGACATTTCTTTGACAGCACGCGGGAGAGGGGCGCCAAAAATTCGGCGACAAATTTCTGCCGAAAACTTCTGAAAATTTCTTATGGATTCTTGAATTTTGTTGGTTGCGTAAAACCCACGGTAGAATGAGCAAGTAGATGATTGGATTAATGCTGTAGATCAACACCATCATCAGGGACACAACATTTACAATTTCCATTTTGGAAAGGCCCATATCGAAGCCTTCAAAAATGTTGAATGGGTAAAAATATAAATATAAATAAATCGCTTATCTACATATTAGAAAAAATAGCTCTTAATAATTTGTTATATTTATTTGATTTATCATTTTACAACTTTACTGACTTCCAAGCAAATTGACCACCGGAAGTTGCAGGAACACCAGAAATTGTACAGCAGATTGGACCAGAATACGACGTTGGGAAGCCTTTTGGTTAGCGGCGATCCCATTGTGGTCCGTGTTCACAAAATCTTTTTTGGGCTGAAAAATTTTACTTTTAAATCTTACGGGTTTTGGACGGATCCATAATCCAGAAATTGGTATTGTGACAGCATAGAAAAAAGCAAATTTCTGGTAAACAATCTCGTTAACAAATGACACTTTTCTATTGTAATGCGCCATTTTTTAGACCCAGATGGGAAATTATAATATGGCCATAAAGCAGGATTCCCAGTTCTCGAGTACCCAAAAAAGAACACCAATCAAAGATTATAGGGGGCAGAAAAAGACTTCTCAAAAAAATTTTTTTCATTCCAAATCTATTTTTTACAATGCTTATTTTTTATTAGATTTTTTTATCAATATTATGGTGAGCAAATTGTATACTTATTTTTCATTCATTAGCAACAATTTGTTCTAATAATTTCCGATTACTGAAAATTATTATACATTTTCTTTGCATATGTAAGAGAGAAAATTTTGAAAATTTGGTCTTTTTCTTAAGAAATTTGGTCATTTAAGCCATTTTAATGAAGAAATTCCAAAGAAGACAAAAGGACACCCCTGGTCCAAAAAAGTACATCTGGGAACCCTGCCATAAACTAATTATGATAAATAGTTGACATATTTTATTTCGAAGTGAGGATACGCGTATAAACATTTGATTGAAACGGGTGTTTATGAAATTATATTCGTGTTCAAGAATTATGACCCCATTCAGGCAATTCCGATCCCGAACATTGGCCGGGTTCCTAACACCAGCCCATACCCACCCATATCATGATGCCGAAAATGGCCAAGTACACCAGCATGGTGGCCATCGGGTACCCGTAATAGGTGTAGTTCCGGTCCAGCTCATTCGCCATTTTGGTCCACGGTGCCGTGCTGTTGTTGGCCCAAACAAAGAATTCCCTGTTCAAATACATTTCCAACATTGGGCTACAGTAGAGCACCAAGTTGGCGACAAAGTAGAGGGCCACTAATACAGAGAGTGTCTAGAAATTTTTACATCATTTTTATACTTCTAAAATTCCAATTTAAAATTTATCACGAATTAAATTGTAATTTAAAATTTATCACGAATAAAAAATCCCTGTAATTGATTTGCTATACCCAAATAAATTTTGGTATTTTTTTTTGTATTTCCGCTAGCCTAGTACTGATATGTTCATTTAATAATTTATATTTTAGGTTTTGTATTGTATTTCCGGTTATTATATGGTCTACCAAATTGAGTGCCTAGTTCTGGATAAGTATGATGTTTATTTCCGAAAATATCTTGTCAGATTTATATTATAATTTTAATTTAATATTTCAATAGTTTTATCACCCTGCTAATGCATTTTTCCCATCGCTTTTCGGAATCGCTATAATCCTGCAAAATGTACAGTTTGATGACTACACAAAGTCGATTGATGGCTAGCATGAAATTGAGCCAATATATCACGGTATATGTTGATTGGAGGAGGGAGCCGAGGAACTAAAAAAAATTTAAAAATTTTACATAGAAAATCTCCTTAATAATATCCAATTGCAGAAAAAATATTTTATTTTTTCTGCAATTGGATATTATTAATTAAAATTATTAATCATTAAAATAATACTAAATAATTAATGGATCTGATTAAGATCAACAGTAAGCAGCCATCTGTTGAGGGCCCTGGTTCAATAATTTAGCAAATATATAATTTCCAAAAAATTTTAGAATGGAGTTATAAGCCATTGAATAAAAAATTTTGGGGTTTTTATTAATTTAAATTTTTTTTTATTATTCACCTTTCCAAGCCATTTACATAACTCAAAAATATCAAAAATGTAGATGAAAAATGGCACAATTCCATTGATAAACTGCTGAAATGCATCGCAAATGCCGATGAACACCATAATGCGGAAGCAAGCGGATGATCGAAACTCCGTGAACTTTAGGAACACCTAAAAAATAAAATTAATTATAGTTCCGAGAATAACAAAATAAAAAATTACCCAAATGGTCAAAATCTGGAGAAGAAATAGAAATGTCGAAAGGAAGAATTTTGAACTCAGAAAAATGGC
Organism: Rotylenchulus reniformis; assembly: GCA_001026735.1. NCBI lineage: Eukaryota > Metazoa > Nematoda > Chromadorea > Rhabditida > Hoplolaimidae > Rotylenchulus > Rotylenchulus reniformis. Next base: position 6,536 of record LDKF01001582.1, read on the forward strand.
CAATTCGTCCATTTTGATGGCTAAAAATTTTAAGAAATAAAAAAAATAGAAAAACAATTTACTGTAGATTGCAGTAGAATTAATAAAGGAATTTAGCGATAAAATTTTTTATGGAACCCTCCGACGATAGAGTGCAAATCCGGTTTTTGGATAAAACAATTTACTTTATAATAAAAATTCAGAATAATTTTCTTTATTTTTGCCATTTTAATTTTTATTATAGTTAGGTCTTTAAAGACCATTTTTCAATTGTACAAAATAGCATTTATTTATATCTCCTTGCATAATCCGCATTTCGGAGACATGTTCTGGGTTGTTTCCTCAAAAATATTAAAAATCCATCTTAAATATCCGGGAAAGATCCTCTAAAAATAGATCCAATTTTACTCATGCCTACTAAAATAAGCATAAAATGGAATAAAATGATTTTTTTCTGCGAAAATATTTAAGGAAAATTCACGCACATAAATTGAATTTAAATACGGGAGTGAGTTAAAAATGCGCACAAAATTGTATTTGACGAAATAGTCTGCTGGAGAATATGTCGCACATGAAGTTGTGATCGTAGCAAAACCTAGGGTGGTCTCTGTACAGTCTCCGAAATGAAAATGCTTTTCTGACACGAAAAGGTGGGTGGAATAACGCATAACTCACTATTCTTGGTCATGCGAAAAAGGTTTGGTAAAAATGGATTTTTTTTATAATTAAAATTATAAATTTTAATAAATGTGTGCCAATTGGATACCGAGTGGCTTGTCAAATTTGGAGATAGTAACTTATTCGGGAAATCCTAGAAAGCTTTTAAAACATATAGAACAAAATTTAAATAAGCAAAATGCAGAAATTTTTGCAAGCTTTTTGGTCTATTCTAGTATCTGTTATGATTTATCTGAAATATTCTGATTTGGAGTGTCCGATTTTGTCGAAATGAGAAATCTTCAGAATTGTCAGATTTGTACTGTTTTTCGACCTCTATAACTTCCATTATTTTGTACCATTTTTCGGGAATTTGGGAAATTCCCGAATTCTCTAAGCTTTTTGGTCTTCCATTCCACCTAATTCATCTATAATAATTATCAATAATATTAATATCATTTTTAACCGGGCACTTTTATTATATTTATCGACCTTTCCCAATTTACTGGGCCTTTTCGGCAATTTTTCTATTCATTTAAAATAATTGATAATAATATTAAAATTAATCTAAACAAAATATATAAAATTTTATGAAAATATGCACAAAATAAATATCATACATATCTAAAAATAGAAATAAGCAAAGCGCACAGAAATGGAACGTATGCAAAGTGCAATTGGATAGATTTTATCAGCAGGATTCTATGACAGTAAGGTAATTTGAGGATGACAGAACTTATTGCTAGGGTGAAAAGTTTTAGGGAATTCCCTATTTTTTTAAAAGACATGAAATGGTAGGGAAACGCTCAAAAACACGGTTTTATACATATTTAAACGTATTTTGAGGAACTTTTTTCCCCTATTTTCCCTATTTCTTAAGCCCGGCTGGATTTTTCCCTATTTTCTCCCTATCTTGGCCATTTTTCAAGAAATTCTTCACAAAAATGCAATAAAAACCGAAAATTTTAGATTTTTTGGAAAAATTTTTAGTTTTTTCCGAAAATTTTAGAAAATTTTTTTTGAAAAATTTCGAAAAAACTTTTTTTAATTTTTTTATTTTCTATTTTTTATGAATCTTCAATTTTTATTTAAAAATATCTCAAGATAATGGTTAAATTGATTTTAAAAAGGCTTAATATGTTTTTTAGACAATATTTTTGAATTTTTAGGTCATATTTTGGGAAATTTTTGTGACTATTTTTGCCTATTTCGCCATTTTTCTCCCTATTTTCTCCCTATTTTGGCCTTTTTTTGCTCCCTATTAGGTCCTTATTTTCGCTTAAAGAGAATTCCCTAAAACTTTTCACCCTACTTATTGCACACCCTAAGTAAAAAATAGTACTTTTCACTTGATTTTCTGTGGTTCTGAGTAGGGTTGTACACGGGGGGGGNCCCCCCCCCCCCCGTCCCCCCCCATCCCCGACTTTTTTGGGCCTCATCCCCGTCCCCGTCCCCGACGATCCCATCCCCGACATCCCCGATCCCCGACCCTCATCCCCGCGGGGATTCGGGGATGAAAATGCACCCCTAAAGATGACATTTTGGACCCAGCAGTAAAGGGATTTTAGTGGAGGAGCAACCGAAGAGACCTTGGCTCCGTGAAAACAATGCAGGTTTATTCGCGGTGAGAGCGCAGGTTCAATTCTCCACCATTGATATATTTTAAAATTCTTCGTCTTCTTCCGTAAATTTTTTCAATATTACAAACTTTTTTGGATTTTACAAATTTTTTAAAATAAAAAATATATTATAATTATTAATCAGAAAAACATAAAATTTTTCTTTAATTTGATGATAAATTCTTGAATTTCAATCAGAGAAGTTTCAGAAACGGACATAAAAATTAACACTTTTTTAACAGAAAATAGCCTTAATTTTCAAAATTTTCTCCGGCGGCCCCTATCGGGACCGCCGGCACCTCCTACAGTAAAATTTATTCATCCAAAAAAATGCTCATTTTTTTTATAAATTTTTTGAATTTTTTGGAAAAATTGCCAGAAAGGCCAAAAAATTTGAAATTTTTTTGGAAAAATTGCCAAAAAGACCAAAAAAATTCATCCCCGAAAAGTCGGGGATCCGCCCCCCGTCCCCGACCGAGGGCCCATCCCCGTCCCCGATCCCCGACTGGGCCATCCCCGGAAATCCCCGTCCCCGATTTTTTCCAAATCCCCGTCCCCGTACAACCCTAGTTCTGAGGCTGCATCAGACTTTGGTAATCAATCATCCACCCATACGTTTAAAGTTTATAATGAAATTTTAGCCTAAATCAACTTTTACTAACCGATCTTGAATCCGTGATTCGAATATTGCCAAACATGGGGGTAAAATGGTTTGAATCCAACTGTCAAAAACTGCTTGCTTGGGGTCTACAACATATTCTGAACATTCCAAAACATTTCAATCATCCGAACAATTTCAATACATCATCTGAACATTTTTATCGCATATTTTAAATGATGTTTTTACCATGTTCAGTTAAATCAAATTGGTTGAAACTTTCAGAATAAGTGTAGACTCTCACTAACGTTTTAGATATTTAGTTCTCGGATTACATTTAAAAAGTACCAAGTTTGGCAAATGTTTGGCAATGTTTGGATCATGGATTCAAGAGTGGCTAGCCGAAGTTAACTTCGGCTGAAATTCAACATCGGCTACAACATACTCTAAATGATAATAGAAGGCGAAATTTTTTTGAAGACGCCAAAAAATAGGTGAAGATTTCGACAGCAAACCATTATTTGGAAAATGGCTCGGATTCAACATATTTTGCTTATTTCGAGGATGATGAGAGTATTACATATCACATCATAAATAATATCATTGACAATAAAAAATATTCAATATTCTCAATTAAATTCCACTGTCGAAATTCCCTTTGTTGAAAAACCGTGTACGACTTTTAGTTACTTACCAAACAGGATATTGGAGAGTTAGGGAATTTTATTTAAAAAAGTCAGTATAGGTGCCCAAAACTTGTATATATTTTTTAAATAATAATATTTAATAAATTCCATGAAGCATTTTTTATTGAGTGTTAAAATATGTGTAATAAACACAATTGAAAATTTACACATTTTTACGTCATAAAAGTATGATCTCTGCTCATCACAAAAATGTAATGGGGTCCAAAAACTGCTGGAGCAGTATCTTGCATGGATACTGGTGTTATCGGACGTTGTTGGTGGATGGGCGTCAAGGCGCGTTGCGGTACAATTATGCTGGTGCGTTTCTTTGGTTTAACGGCGAAACATTTCATCGGAAACACACGGACGAAGCGCAACATCAACACCAAGATGGCGGAAATGTTGCACAGTTTCGAAGTCAGAGAATTATTGTTCAGATTCACCATGATTCTCCCACAGCTATGGGTTATTTTGAGGGTGACAAAATGGTCCAAAGACAAGATTTTAATAAGGATTTATAAAGTATTATAAGCATAATTCCGTGTGACACAATGTAGGTGTTCTAACGCGCCTAAGTTGAGGACCATAAATAAAATATGAGTTCCGGCACGAAATCCCCATGTCATTTCGCAGACATCATTTTGCGTGTTCATGACTATAATAAATAAAAAATGTACAGTATTTCTGTGATGTTAAAAATAGTCTTTGGCTGGTTGAGTTGTGAAAAATGTACAATTCGCCAACAAACAACGTAATTAGATTCTTAGAACTGAAAACAAGTGATAGGACGTAAAAACCTTCTCTTGGGGCGTTAAAAAACCGCAAAACGACCAATTTTTGAACTAGATAAATCTTTTTTTAAATATGAGCCGAATAAATTTATTCGTTACTATTAAGTTTATATAAACTAACATCCAAATAGGTTCTACATAATATTATCAACCTATAACATTTTTTCTAAATCTCGTTCATCGAGTGTATGCTTCTTCAGTTGAAGGGTGGGAAGCACACTTCAATTTCTTCCTCGTCTTCCGCAGTAGTCTTCTTCGATGACTTTCCTCCGGATTTCTCATCGCTACCACTCTTCGCAGTGGTACTCTCATCAGAAGATCCTCCACTTTCGCTGCTTGTAGTTTTGGTTGATCCTTCGCCAGAAGTGGAACTCGCTGTAGATCCTCCAGTAGTCGCGGTAGACCCTTCGGCACTCATGGTAGACCCCTCGGCACTTACGGACCCTCCTGTAGTCGCTGTAGACCCTTCGGCACTCTTGGTAGATACTCCGGTAGTCGCTGTAGATGCTTCTTTACTCTCGCTGGACCCTCCATTCTTGTGGCCACAGCATGCCGGGCGAATAAATGGCTTCGGCAAGAAGGGTTTCTTCCCGTTGAAATTTTCCTCAAAAAAGGGACGAAGGCCACGGGAACGGAAATGTTTCGCGACAATCTTGCATCCGGTCCATTCATCTCTGTCGCACGAGACACACTTTGTTTTGTTGTTCACGATGATGCAACAGTCTAATGGTTTAAAAATTGAATTAAATTATAAAATATTTGTTTATAAATAATAATTAATGCATTTTTGATATTGGTTCTCAAAAAGATCAAATAAGTTTATTTAATTATTTAATAAAATTTCAAATTCAATTTATTACCATGAATTTTCATGATATTTTATTCAAAAAGTTTACTAATAGAAAAGAAATAAAAAATAACCAAAGATGGGCCCAGGGCTAGGACAAGGGTGAACTAGTGGTAGCATTGGTGGATACTTCGGTGGTAGGACTCGCGGTAGACTCGCCGGACTTGGTGGTTTGTGCTCCAACCCAGGAGGAGAAGGCAATTAGCAGACAGATTGCCAATTGAGTCTTCATTTTGTTCGAATTTGTTAGTTATTCGAATTGTGATTTGAATGGACTTTCTGGGCGGTTTTTATAATGGCCAACCATGTTTGTCAATCCCACTTCAAAACATCATTCGTGGCACGATAACTTTTGATTTTTCATGGGAATAAATCTAGTTTTTGCATAATTTTTTTTTATTGGAGTTAATCCCCCGCCGATGGTTGATCGACAAAGTTCATTTTTCATTACGATTGATCGACAAAGTTCATTTTCGCAAAGTTCAGGTTGATCGACAAAGTTCATTTTTCATTACATTTTTCATTAATCATAGAACATTGTGATCATCATTATTCATTATATTCATCACTTTTATGCAAATCTGAACATTAATCAACTGTTGTTTTATACCTACCTATACACAAATAATTATCCTGTTATCCCGACGATTTTGTTAAGATTAGGCCAGGTTTGCAAGTCTAAAAATTAGAAAATTAATTTTTCAACTTTATCTGTCGATATTTCCGAAAAATTTCGAACTTTTCAGGGAAATTCGTAAAACCAAAAAAAAACCATATTCGTGGACCAAAAGTTAGAGCTCAAAGTTCTGCACAACTTGGCCTTTTATATATTTGGTCCAAGGAGGTCTAAAATAAAATTTTCTCTGATTTTTTTACTCCAATTTCACGAATAAAATACTCTTCACTTTTACCACAAATTAACAAAGCAAACTATTTGGTCTTATAGCCTTGTATTTTATGGTCAAACTTATCGAAGCGAAAAATTAATGGGCACAAAATGCCAAATACCGACATTCGACAACAATGACGTCCTCGTCTATTTTGCGCATTTATTGCGCATCTCCATTAAAAATACAACTCATCATATTTATTCATATTTTAAAATTAGCAGAAAAGTCCCCATTTGAAATATATTTATTTGATGATGGACCCGGTAAATGGCCAAAAATATACATATACCTATTGAATAATTTATTTACCAATTTAGTTCTATGAACAGTACGAGAATCGAAACAGGCCGTTTCAGTGTGGCCGTTTCAGTGTGGAGACTATAAAATTGCTTATAACTCAGCTTAAACGCAACCTAGAAAAACGAGTTTGGTATCAAAAGATAGGCCTAAACGTCTGCTATAAAATTGCAAAAGAGACCACGCGGATTGGCCAAGCACAAAGAAAGTTATGGCTACATCTTTGGCCAAAATCACGATTCTGTGGTTTAATCTGGCCATAACTTTTTTTGCGCTTGGCCAATCCAGATTGTCTCTTTTGCAATTTTATAGCAGACATTTAGGCCTATCTTTTGATACTAAACTCGTTTTTCTAGGTTGCGTTTAAGCTGAGTTATAAGCAATTTTATAGTCTCCACACGGAAACGGCCACACTGAAACGTCCCCTACCGACAAGAATGCTGGACAGATCCCGGTAGAAATTGGCATAAATGGTGTAATCGCGTCATTTTGCTATGTCGGGATTTGCCTGAACTTGAGTCTGGTCTATGTCACGGTTAAGACAAAGTGAGTGCAACAAACAAGGTGACCCGAAACCTGAAACCCGATCTTTTTCTCAATATGAAACCCGAAAAACGATGATTTTTGGGCCAATCCAATACGAAACCCGATTTTTCGATGTTTTTAAATCATTATTTTTAACCACCATGAATGCAATCACATGGAAAAATTTCTTTTTTTTTAATTTTTAAGAATTTTTTTAATGATTTTTCATTTTCCGCTCTGTTGCACTTTCCTTGACATTCGAAATTCTTGGTAAATTTTTCAAGCTGCTGGTGATCCGAATTCGAAACTTGAAACCCAATGTTTTTTCCTATATGAAGCCCGAAAATCGACCCGCCGATGATTTTTGGCCAACCCGATACGAAACCCAATTTTTCGATGATTTTTAAAATCATTATTTTTAACCAGGGCTTCCAGATTAAGGGTGCCTGAAAAAGTGCAACAGGTTAAAACTTAAAGATTTTAGGGTCCAAAAAAGTACACTTCTTAAAAGTGCTAAATTTTCCATTCCATATCAAAAAATTCATTTTTAATAAACATTTAGTTTTTAAAAGATTTTAAAAGATCTCAATGATATGATGGATCAAATTAGTAAAAGGAGCGCCTTCTGCGTCCACCTTAGGAAATCATTGTATTAAAGATGCCGGCGGTCCCGATAGGGACCACTGGAGAAATATTTTGAAAATTTAGTCGTTTTTCCTTAAGAAAATTGGTCAATTTTTATATAAAATTTTTCTAAAATTCAAAAATTACAAAAGTAAACCCACACCCCTAGTCCAAAAAGTACAAATCTTTAAAAAAAAAGTACATCTGGAAGTCCTATTTTTAACCATCATGAATGCAACCACATGCAAAAATTTCTTTTTTAAATTTTGATGAATTTTTTCAGCGATTTTTAATTTTCCGCTCTTTTGGACTTCCTTGGACACTCGAAATTCTTGGTAAATTTTTCAAACTGCTGGTGATCCGTAATTCGAAACCTGAAACCCAATGTTTTTCTCAACCCGAAATCCGAATTTTTTTTGACCAACCCGATACGAAATTTTTGGTCCAACCGGATACGAAATCCGTCCCGAAAATTTCGCCAACCCGCGATAACCCTGATAATTAAAAGCCATGATTATAAATTATTTTAAAATAATTCCACTCGTAGATCCCTGCATCGGCCCTGCAACATTCTGATCGCTCTGTATGCATTCTTCATCTCGTTTGTCATGCTCAGATACACCATCAAATTCTTCGTCGTTTTGTCCGGCATCAACTACATCCCCCTCCGGACTTGCTATATCCTGCATTCTTTTCCACAATTCTGCACCGCTTTTGGCTTCAATTTGCAGGTGTGCATGGGGATTGATCGACTGATCGGCGTGTTATGCCCTTTTTGGTAAGAATATTTATTTAGTCACTTTTTTGGTACCATGATAGTTTTAAATATAGAGTAATAAATCCGCTATTTATACACAGTATTTAATCTTATAAGATTAAAATAGTCTCTCGGTAGAAATGGACTTTTCTAGGATCTTTTGAAGCGAATTCCTTCTCGCATAATAGCAAGGAAAAATTGGATAATTGGAAGGAAAAAGAAACAAACAACATTCATTTAACATGGAAAGTTTACGCGTCATAAAATCGTAGCGCCGAAAATAAAAATTGATTTCTATGGATTTTTTACGCTGATTTTATTGCGGTAACCTCTAATAACAACAGCAATTTCCGTTACAATAGACGGTAATTATTACGGAAAATGTAAAACATTTTTATATACTATTTTTATTTTAATTCCAATAACTTGATTTTTAAAAATAAAAGTAACAGAATGTTATCGATGTGATAAAAATCGGGAAATGTTATTGTTCAGTTTATTTACAAATTTCCCGGAGATTTTATGAACATTTCTACCCAAAACAGTTTCTTTTTGATTAGTAAAGTTATAAATAAAACGATAAAACACCTTGGATTAAAATTGGTTAACAAGTGAAACCAATTTTCCGCGGAGGTGATCACGATCAGGGTTTTAAAAAGCGATTCAAACTCCCTTGAGGAATATTATTTTTATATTCTTAAGGTCTTTTTAAGGTTATTATTGTTTACAGAATTTTATGCTCTATCTGTTGGTATAATTTTTTTTTCGAATTTCATATAAAAATGTCGAAAAAAGTCGAAAAAACCGGATTTTTAGATATTTTTGACTTTTTTCGAAATGGTTTTTCGAAATTCGAAAAATTTTTTATAACAGTAGATAGAGCATAAAATTCTGCACAACTTTGCCTTTTACACATTTGGTCTAACAGATCTAACAAAAAAGTTTTTAGAGAACATATTGAGTTTTGATTCTTTTTTTCTTTATTATGATACTTTTTTTAAAACGCCATAGCACCGTTTACCGAACAAGAAATAAAAATTTCAATCTAAATTGGCCTTAGGATTAATTTTTTGCATGTGAATTTTTTTCAAAAAATACTTGAAAGAAGATTGGCTGGAAAATGATGAGGTGTGGGACCTTCGCAAGAGCGTAAATTGAAAAATTAACGGTAATTATTATTTTTTTTGGAATCCGTAAAGTTGCTTAGTCCACTTGGAATCGGTGCTAGGACATTTGTTAAACACCGTTAATATTGCTAACACCCATAATAAAGTGCATCTTGAACAGTATTTTTAAAAGTAATAAAAACCCATTTAAAAAATTAGTTGATTGATATTATTTATTTCAAAAGATAGTAACTTTATTTTTTATTTTAGGTATAAATTAGATGGAAATTATAAATTGCTCAAATATTTTATTTCCATCAATTTGCTGCTGACAATACTCACCTCATGTGTTCAGTATTATGGAGCAAGTACACATTGGGACAAGTTTGTTTATTTGTTGAAAATTGTTTTACAGGATGCACTAGAAAATATGGAATTGTGAATAAAGTTGAACTTTGATAAATCTTATTTTATATTAAGTATATTGCAATTAGTTTATCAACTATAAAAAATTTATATGTTATTTTACATTAAATCAAAGGAAAACAAAGTGAAATAAAAAGATTTAATCTGTGAAAAACCGCTTAAAAAGTTCAAAAATTAAAAAAATAATATGGAGTAAATAGTAAAATATTATTTGTTTATTATATATTTTTGTTATAGGCCAGTGATGTGCGATTATGCAGATAGTTCACTTGAAGCTGAAATTGCGAATTTTAATATTTGGCGAGCACACATCGTCTATTCTGCAGAAGTGTTGTGTTATGCGCTGATTTGGGCTGTCGTTTTTTGCAAAAAATCATCACAAAGTACATTCATTATTAATTGTCCAAATTAATTTTTTGATTTTTAGTTTCGTCAAAGAACAAAAGGCTTATGCTATCGTTGAGCATTATTATGGGGATGGGGATTGTTTTCGTTATGGTGCATAGATATTATTTTTACTAAGAAAGACGGCTACTTTTGGGACTGAATTTTTTTGAGTCCCGGTACTCACTAGTCAGTTTTTATGTTGGCAATATAATCACTAGGGTAATTTTTCGATTCTGACGTCAATTTTTTACGTAATGCGTCATCCCGGCTATGCATAAATATAAATAGTCGGGGGATGCCGCATGTAGAATCCGTAAAGTAGTACGTCAAAATGGATGTCAAAATCGGTTTCTGCGTCAAAAATTGCCCCGGGAAATCGCTTTTAGCTGTTTTAGTGGAAAAATTTCTCCCGGACGCAAAAAATTTGAATCCCGAAAGTAGCCGCCTTTCAAGTAGCGCCAAAAATTAAACAATTAATTTTTCAGTTAAACATGCTCTTGAATGTCATTTTGCCTCGCCTGAATTTGGACATTTACACGATTAGATATGTGACCACCCCGATCATATACACAACACACATTGTTTTCAACAGCAGTATCACCCCGGTACTTCTATTATGCAGGTGAATAATACAACCTATATAATTTTTTATATAACCCTTCACAATATTATTGTTTCAGCAAACAGTATTCCAGTGCTTTTCGCGAATGCTTCAAAAGAAGAACAAATGCCGTGACGACAGTGAATGGAGTACAGTATTTCCGATGATTCTTCCCTGATTGTTTCTCTCCTTATTTGTCAGGAAATTATTAGAAAAATTCATAGTTCTTGACATAATGAATTTTTTCGGATTAATTTGGAAAGGTTGGAACTCGAGGGTTTTTCAACTTTTCGCCCCTGGTACTTGGTACCGTGTTACTTTTTCCCTTTTCACTTTTTTTTAGTGGTACCTTTTATTATAATTAACTTTTACTTAAAAATGTTGCACTTTTACATGAAAAATCGAACAAAAAATTTAGAGCGTAAAATTCTGCACAAATTTGCTTTTTATACTTTTGGACTAACAAGGTCTAAAAAATCACTTGGTAAAAGGCCTGGTCTGACCCCTTTCGCGAAAGGGACTTTGGCACCTTCTTATATGTAATTACTTATTGAAAATATTCTTTTATATATCAATATTAGACCAATTTTATAGGATCTATCTAATAAGAAAAATTTCGAAATAGAAAAATAGGGAACTTTATTTATAAATATTTTTTGAATAATACAAAAAAAACAATTACCAATGCATTTATATGATATCCTAAGGAAAAAAATTTTTTTTTAATTCCAATATTTTTTTATTAGTTCACTAAATTCATTATTTTAAAAGATGGTTTTATACAGATATTGAAATTTATCACATTTTACGTCATAAAAGTATGATCTCTGCTCATCACAAAAATGTAATGGGGTCCAAAAACTGCTGGAGCAGTACTTTGCATGGATAACGGTGTTATCGGACGTTGTTGGTGGATGGGCGTCAGCGCGCGTTGCGGCACCACGATTATGCTGGTGCGTTTCTTTGGTTTAACGGCGAAACATTTCATCGGAAACACACGGACGAAGCGCAACATCAACACCAAGATGGCCGAAATGTTGCACAGTTTCGATGTCATAGAATTATTGTTCAGATTCACCATGATTTTCCACAGTTATGGTTTTGGTGATTTGAGGGTGATAAATTGGTCCTAAAACAAGATTTTTATCCCGGATTTATAATGTATTATAAGCATAATTCCGTGTGACACAATGTGTGTGTTCTAACGCGCCTAATTTGGAAATCATAAATATAATATGAGTTCCGGCACGAAATCCATGTCATTTTGCAGACATCACATTGCGTGTTTATAACTATAATAAATAAAATATAAAAATTATTGTGGTGTTAAAAATAGTCTTGGTCTGGTTGAGTTGTGAAAAAATGTACAATTCGTCGAAAAATAACGTAATCGTGTGACTAGAAACTGAAAAACGGTGCCAGAACGTAAAAAAACCACCTCTTGTGGCTGTAAAAAAAACCAAAAAACGACTCAATTTTAAATAAAAAATTTTTTGAAGCTCACTAAGACAAAAAGGTAAAAAAATATATGCCAATTTTTTGTAAATTATTTTGCCTTTTTAGTTTTTTTTGAATTCGTTTAAAATTTTGAATCTAAATACCAAATGGCCCGATTTTAAAGGAAAAGTCAATTTTTTCGAACCTTTGAAAAATTTATATTAATTTTAAAATTCTAATAATTTTGATTATTTTGAAATTCATAACTTATACTAATTATTTTTTTCATAGGCATCATGCTAGCTGACGTCATTCCTACTTTAAAATATAAATATAACTATGAACAGGTTTATTTCAACAACTTTAATATAACCATAGAAAAAACTAACACAAGTTATATCCAAAATAGGTTTCACTAGTTCTACAATTTGCAATCTGCTACATATAATTCTTCTAATCTTGTTCATCGAATTTCTGCTTCTTCAGTTGAAGGGTGGGAAGCACACTTCAATTTCTTCCTCGTCTTCCCCACTAGTCTTCTTCGATGACTTTCCGCCGGACTTCTTCTCATCGCTACCACTCTTAGGAGTTGTACTCTCATTGGAATCCGACCCTTCACCGCTCGTAGTCTTTCCGGTACTCTCATCACTACCGCTCTTAGCAGTGGTACTCTCATCAGCGGATCCTTCACTTTCCCTGCTTGTCGTCTTGGTTGACCCTTCACCAGAAGCGGATCCTCCGGTACTCGCTGTAGACCCTTCATCACTCTCGCTAGAACCTTCATTCTTGTGGCCACAGCATGCGGGGCGAATAAAAGGCTTTGGTAGTCCACGGAGACGGAAATGCTTCCTAACAATCTTGCAACCGGACCACACGTCTCTGTTGCACGATACACACTTAGTCTTGTTGTGCACGATGATGCAACAGTCTATAATTAAAATTTAAATTATAATATTACATAATATTAGCTTATTATTATTTTATATTTTTGGAATTTTTTATTAAAAAACTTTAAAATCCAATACAAAATTCATTTTCTCCATATACAATGTATTTTGCTAGAAATTATGGCCTTTAAATAAGCATAATTGGATTATATGATAAGGAAAGACGGAAAAATAAATTTTAAAATTTTTTATAGAATCAATTCAAAGCTATTTTTAATAATATGATATTACCGAAGACTGGACCAGGGCTAGGACATAGTGAGGAAGTGGTAGCTTTGGTAGATGCTTCGGTTGTTGAGTTCGGAGTAGAGCCTCCCGTACTCGCGGTAGACTTTTCGGCACTCGCGGTAGACTCGCCGGACTTGGTGGTTTGTGCTCCAACCCAGGAGGAGTAGGCAATTAGCAGACAGATTGCCAATTGAGTCTTCATTTTGTTCGAATTTGTTCGAATTGTGATTTGGATGGGTTTGTTGAGCGGCTTTTATAGAGTCCATCGATGATGTTTGTTAATCCCACCACAAACTCCATTCGTGGAATATTAACTTTTGATTCTTCATAGGAATAAATCCGGTGTTTTGCATAATTTCGCGATTGTTCATCATTCATGGCACTTTTGATTTTGGGATTTCGAATCATAAATTTGGTTTTTGCATAATTTTCACCATTTTTCACGTGAATACACACATTGTTTATAGGGATTATTCTCCCCCGATAAAGTTCAATTGCATGGCGATAGATCGAGATTAATCATAGTGATAACATTGAGATCATCATACAATTTTTTCTCCTTTACCAATATCTGGTCAAACTTGCTAATCTAATAACTTTAACTTATCCTCTCCTGTTATCTCAATGGATTTGCTTAGGTTAGGCTAGGATTTTAAGTCCCGAATCCAGATATATTTTTTCATATGTAGTTTTGTTACCTTTTATTCACTATTAGATTTTCAAATCACATAAATTTTAAGAGGAATAAGTACATAAATAAATTTTTAATATCCGCATGCTTTACCAAGAAAGTCACATCATTGGGTGCGTCAGAAAATATATTCCTCTCCAACTATTATTTCATAATTTAAACCTAATCAATCATTAAAAATTTATTGATTTTTTGAGAATTTTGAATTTATTATTTTTTGTTTTAGTTTTTTACTTTATCGGATCTGAAAATAGATGATGCAGTTGCTGATGTGATATTTCTTTAAAATCCTCATTATGTGGGTTTCTTAAATTTCCCAAACTCAAAATGCATTTTGGCGTTTCTTGAACATCCCTTTGAGGAAACATCGCATTTGTACTTTTGAAGAAACAATCGTAAATCATCTTTTGATTAAAGACTTCTTTTATCTAAGCTGATCATCCACTGATCACAATCTGATTAGATTGTACTGTTTTATTCGCCATGGTACGTGGGTCCTCTGGCTTCATCGAGATCACTTTGGTAGAAGATATTCCATTTTTCTTCTTTAAAAGGCGAAAAATGGACAAAAAATCGGCAAAAAATTTCTGTCGAAAATTTCTGAAAAATAAAAATGCCAACTGCACCTAAAAAAATGATGAACTCACGGTAGGATCAGCAAATAAATGATCGGATTAATGCCGTAGATCAGTGCAACCATCAATGTCTCAACATTATAAAATTCTATTTTGGTGAGACCAACATCAACAATGCCTATAAAATTTGTTTGATATATTACAGAACGAGGCTCAAGTTTTCTTTTCCCTTTTGACGTTTTTCATTTGGAATGATTTAAAATTTGGAGCCAAATGAAAGCCTAAAATTTGTAGTAAAATTTTGTTTAAAAAATAGTGTTATTCTCGAAAATTTCAATCATTTTTCACGGAAATTCAAAAGAAAAAACTGTTGGCCAATTTTTTAATATGTTATCACTCGCTGACCTCCCAACAAATCGATCATTGGAAGTTGCAGGAACACCAGAAATTGCGCAGCGGATTGGACCAGAATCCGACGCTGGGAAGCCTTTTGGCTAACAGCAATCCCATTGTGGTCCGTGTTGATGAAGCCTTTCCTGGGCTAATCGGGTAAATTTTACAAAAAATATTGAATTGGGAATGGATTTTTCTTTTTTGTCTCATTTTTTAAATTTGTTCAACGATCTTGAAAGTGCTTTAAACCATCAAAACATGTTTTTGATATAAAAAATCTAACAAAAATATCAATTCTAGCCCAAAACGACCATTTAAAAAAAGGATTAAATTAATTTTTTGCTGAACACTTTTCACCCAAAACTATAAAAAGTATATGAATTTATAGCGCCTAATTGTAACATAATTTACCCACCCATATCATGATGCCGAGGATCACAAAGTACACCAGGATAGCGATCAGCGGATATGCGTACATGGTGTAGTCCCGGTCCACCTTGTTCGCAATCACTGTCCATGGTGCGGCCAAATCGTTGGCCCAAATTAGAGGGGGTCGGTACAAGAAAACGCTCAACATCGGGGTACTGTAGAGGACAAAGTTGGCGGTGAAGTAGAGGGTCACCAAAACCAAGAGTATCTTAAGAGGGATTATTATAAATAATTGGCATACTAAAAAATTCAGGACTTATTAGCATATGTCAAAACATTTGGGGCCATAAAATTAGTTTAAATTTTTCCTCAAAAAAACTGATCTGACCGAAAGAATATACAATGGTACTACTTGTGCATTCCAGGACTTCCGATTGTTTAATTCCCGACCCTGTTGATCAGTTTTTCCCATCGCCGTTCGTTGTCCCCATAATCCTGCAAAATGTACAGCTTGATCACAACACAAAGACGGTTGATGGCCAGCATGAAGTTGAGCCAAAAGATCACGGTGTAAGTTGCTTGGAGGAGGGAGCCGAAGAACTGGAAAAATTGATTGTAACTTTTTATTTTCATATCAAAGCCAACGTGTGAGAAGTATTTCAGAGAATCTAGATCAAATTCCAACAGATCGGTTAATTAGAGCAAATTTTAAATCACTAATTTAAAGAAAAGTTTAACACCGAAAATTATTTTCATACACAAAATATAAAAATGTCTTTCCGGAGAAGACTTTATTTCTGCTTTCTGGCAAAAACCGGAAAAATGGTCAGCTTAATGTTTTTGTACTTTATGTAAATCTGAAAACCCTTTCTTTTTAAAGTAAGAATTAAAAAATACAAAACTATTAAGTTTTCAGCAACACTTCATTAAATTGTTATTTTAGAATTTTTCTTGCGTTTTTATATAGAATCATTCTATTTTTTAAGTGATAAATTTCGGACTTGACACCAATTCTTACCTTTTCCAGCCATTTATACTCTTCAAAAATGTCATAAATATGGATCAAAAATGGGACAATTCCACGAATAAATTGTTGAAATGCGTCACAAATGCCAATGAACACCATAATTCGGAAGCAGGTGGAGGAGCGGAACTCCGAGTGCACCAAAAATATCTTAAAATTATTTAAAAAATTTATTTGAAGAAATGTAATATTTATTCATGTAGATTTTTGCAAATTCACAATGGCCCAAAAGCTGGAATAAAGCTTTATTAGCATCAAAAAATTTAAATAAGGGAATATCGATTTTAGACATGTTTAAAACAGTTGTATGGTTCGTTCTACATAGATAATTATCTATGATTTTATTTTTATTTTATATCCATTTAAGCTTTTTATTACACTTTTTACTGCAAAGAATTAAAAACCAGTCTAAAATTTTTATAGTGCCATTTTTTGTTGCAAAAACTTACCCGGATGGTCAAAATCATCAGAAGCAACAAAAATGTTGAGATAAAAAATCTCAAAATCACAAAAACCGTTAGTTCATCCATTCTATAAAAGGAAAAAATAATTATTTAAAATAATTAGCACCAAAATCAACCATAAATGATATGATTATTATGGAACTTCACATATGTACAGTGAATTAGGGTGGTCCTAAGAGGTACAAAAAATAAAGGTTTTCGACACGAAAGTTTGAAGGGTGGAATAATTTGTATTCCGCCGAATGAGAATCAGGTCGATTATAAGAGTATTCATTGTAAAGGATATTTTGTGTTTTTACACAAAACACAAATTTCACATTTTATCGACACCTAAAATTTTTAGACGTACTTTTCGGATTTTTTTTCACCTTAGATTATTATTTTGGATTAGTAAACTAAAAATATATAATTTTGAATGGTCGATGGCCAATTTTTTACGACTCAATACCGATATCTTTTCAACCTTCTAATTTCCGGAATTATTCAAATAGGTAAGATATGATCAGCGGCACGAAATCCATGCGCCATTTCCCAGATATCATTTGCGTGTTCATGGCTATAATAAATAATAACAAAAAAATCTTTGGTTTAAAAATAGTCATAGTCCATTTGAATTGGATTCCTACAATTTTCTGGAAGACATCTCATTATCTTTTGGAAAACCTATAGCTAATCGCATTTTTACCTATGTTAAATATCTATAAGCCTCGAAAACAGATACAAAAAAATGTAAAATTTTCAAAGACGTAAAATAAAATAGATGTAATAATGGAGTTTTTGGGCCCAACAATTGGAGAGTAAAGAAGCAATTTTTAAATAAATTATTAAAATAAATGCGAATAATATATGGAGTTAAGTTTCATATAATAACATTTATTTTGTTATTTTTCTAAGTTAAATGCGACAATCACTGCATTCAATTCCAATAATTATTAGAGCGGATAGAAATATTTTATTAACATGTATTTTGTAAGTTAGAATAGCTATATTTTGCTTTCACGAAACATCTCTGGAAATTTTAAGGAAATATTCATACACATTTCCAATTTTAAGGAAACCCACCAATACTTCCACTTTTTAAAAGACTCTCCAGCAGAGGAAATGCCTTGAAAATATCGATTAAAAAAGAATTCTTGAAAATATGAAATTTACTTTCTATTATTGGTCTTGTGGATTCATTATTTTATAGGATTTCCTTACACTATTCCAAATTCGACATTTTTTTCTGAAATACCAAAATTCTCATAAAATTACCGAAAATTTACTATTAACTAACAATATGAGTTGATTAGAAAACATCACTTAGATCCAAACAGATAGAATCAACTAATAAGACTACATATCAATCTGCTAGAATCCTTCTAGACATCCTTCACTGAATTGTTATTGCTTCTTCAGTTGAAGGGTGGGAAGCACACTTCAAGTTCTTCATCGTCTTCCTCACTGGATGCTTTTCGGCCGGACTTCTCATCGCTAGCACCCTTGACGGTGCTACTCTCATCGGAATCCAACCCTTTAGCGCTGGTTGTCTTTCCGGTACTCTCGTCGCTAGCACCCTTGGCATTGGTATCCTCTGTGGACCCTTCATTTTGGCTGCTTGTAGTCTTGATGGATTCTCCGGAGGTAGCACTCGCAGTAGATTCTCTGCTACCCTCGGTAGTCTCCTTGGAACTCGCAGTAGACGCTCCGGTAGACGCGGTAGACCCTTCTTTACTCTCGCTGGAACCATCATTCTTATGGCCACAACATGCCGGACGAATAAAAGGCTTCGGCAAGAAGGGTTTCTTCCCGTTGAAATTCTCCTCGAAAAAGGGACGAAGGCCACGGGAACGGAAATGTTTTGCAACAATCTTGCATCCGGTCCACTCCTCTCTTTCGCATGCCACACACTTGGTCTTGTTGTTCACAATGATGCAGCAATCTAGGTAAGTTTTGAAAATGGAATTAAAAATTATTTTTAGCAATAATATAATCTAAATATTTAAATTTACTTCAATATAGCGTGAACACGATGGCCAAAAATGAAATAAAATTTTGTTAAATTAATTGTCCAATTCCATTAAAATTTATTTCATAAAATTTAATTTGTTTTCTTAAAATATAAATCCTTTAAATATTTTTTTAAATTATTAATTCATAGCTATTTTATCAGAATATTACCGAAGATTGGACCAGGACTAGGACATAATGAGGTAGTTGTAGCTTTGGTGGATGATTCAGCAGTAGAACTCGGGGTAGACCCACCCGTAGTCGCGGTAGATTCTCCGCTACTCGCGGTAGACTCGCCGGACTTGGTGGTTTGTGCTCCAACCCAGGAGGAGTAGGCAATTAGCAGACAGAGTGCTAATTGAGTCTTCATTTTGTTCGAATTTGTTAGTTATTCGAATTGTGATTTGAATAGACTTGTTGAGTGGCTTTTATAGGGTCCGACCTTGTTTATTGACCCATTTCATACATCATTCGTGGCATGATAACTTTTGATTTTTTTGGGGATAAATCAAGTTTTTGCATAATTTTCACTATTTTCACGTGAATACACACTGTTTATCGGAGTTATAATTAGGGTAGCACACGGGGGGGGACATCCCCCCCCGCGGGGGGGGATCCCCGACTTTTTTGGGCTCCATCCCCGTCCCCGTCCCCGATGATCCCATCCCCGACATCCCCGATCCCCGACCTTCATCCCCGCGGGGATTCGGGGATGAAAATGCACCCCTAATGATGCCATTTTGGATCCAAGAGATAAGAGAATTTGGTGGATGACTAGCCAAATTAACCTTGGCTCGGTGGTACAATGCTAGTTTATTGGCGGCGAAGTCGCGGGTTCGATTCCCGTCGCCTCATATTTTATTTAATTATTTCTTTGTCCTTTTTTTTGTTCATTTTTTTGTTTCTCAACGCAAAAATTATTACGAAAATTTTTTAGAAGATGATAATTCTTGAATTTTCAAACAGAATTTACAGAAAGTGACATAAAAATTAAGCAATTTTTTTAAAAAGAAAAGGGTCTTAATTTTCAAAATTTTCTCCGGCGGCCCCTATCGGGACCGCCGCCACCTCCCACAATGATTTGTTCAAAAATTTCATTAAAAATGACAAATTTTCTTAAGGAAAATGACCTAAATTTTCGAAAAATTTTCTCCGGCGGCCCCTATCGGGACCGCCGGCACCTCATGCAGTGAAATTTCTTCATCCAAAAAATGCTCATTTTTTAATAAAGCTTTGAAAATTTTTTGATATATAACATNAAATTTTTTCGGAAAAAAGACTTAGAAATTTTTTCACCCATCCCCGTCCCCGAAAACCCCGATCCCCGTCCCCGGCCGATTTTTCATCCCCGTCCCCGTCCCCGACTCGCCCATCCCCGGCAATCCCCGTCCCCGATTTTTTCAAAATCCCCGTCCCCGTGCTACCCTAGTTATAATCCTCCTCCCCCATTGAGTGAGCGGAAAGTTCATTTTCTACGATGGATCGATGTTAATCATAGAACATTGTGATCTTCATCATAATTATCATTTTTATGCAAATCTGAACAATAATCAATTCTGTTGTTTATAACCTTAAAACTATTTTTATCATCTTATCTCGATGGATTTTTAGTTAGGCTAGGATTGGTTAGCGCATCTATTTATGCGTATATTTATTTACCGTTTTCTAAACTTCTTACAAGAATCAAATAATCCATGACATCCATCATTATCAATTATTCCCTTTGGTCCTTCCTTCTCTATCTCCCTACATTCGCATCAAAAATTTTACATTTGC
Organism: Rotylenchulus reniformis; assembly: GCA_001026735.1. Taxonomy (NCBI): domain Eukaryota; kingdom Metazoa; phylum Nematoda; class Chromadorea; order Rhabditida; family Hoplolaimidae; genus Rotylenchulus; species Rotylenchulus reniformis. The sequence goes on from LDKF01001582.1 coordinate 27,219, forward strand.
AATACATAGTAATGCAGAAATAATTGCGAGAACAAAATCATAGAATTATATGGACAAATTAAACCAAAAAATCATTTTTATCGCTGTCAGCTAAAAATTCCATTCTTAGCCGCAAAAAGGTGCGCACAATTTTGGCGGTTATGTTGGCGAATCTCTTTTGCACATAGTGATAGATGGCCATCCGACTTGAAAGGTGTGCTTGTTCTTCAACAATGCTCTGCAAATTAAAAAATCAACTAATAAATTGTTCCACCCAATTTGTGCCAGCGAAACTGGCACCTCCTACTATTGTTTCGTTATGCAGCTTGATATGAAGCTAGGAGGGGTTTCTGCTCTTGAAAATTTTACTTTCACTAACTTTTCGACTTGAACAAAATTCCATATAGGCAAAGACAAAGGAAAGAGGAGGCAGAGTGTTTTTGTTTAGTTAGCGACATTTTGAGAAAACACATACTAGTGTTGAGTTCCTGTTTTTGTTATTTCCAATTAGGGATCGACATTTTTAAAAAAGGTATCCGTAATCAGGGGATGTATAAATGGTACTGGGGGTTAGCGCGTGTCGTCAAAAAAACCAGTAGAACGCATCACGTACTTCACGAAGTTCGTACATGTACTACAGAACTTGGTCGATCTCTAGTTCCAATTATTTGAAAATCATCGAGAAGGTCAGCTACTTATGTAACTGGTGTCATCTTGTTGCGTTTCAAAAAATCAAGTTCAATTTCTGGCGGGTTTAGAGGGAGGAGTTAATATAGAAATTTCCTCTTCTTATTTTTTCTGCAACTAATTCCTCCCTTTTACTTCTTTTTTCTTTTTTTTGTCACTACCTTAAGAGTGCTGAACCAGTGCTCGCGCGGCACAAACACCAACTTCGGATTCCGCTTCAGCACCAGCCTCTCCTGGCCTCCCTCATCCCTTCGAATTGCGTATTTGTCTCGAATGCGCAAGTCATCCCGGAGGATGATTTTGTTCGGATCTTTGCCCAGCCGGACAACAAACTTCAGTCGTTCCATGATGAAGTTGATCCTCAGCTGGTTCAACGGCTTTCGGCGCCAATCCGACAGATTGAAATGGTCCCGATCGATGACTGATTCGAATGCCTGGTGCCATTTTCCGATGCACTTTTCGACTTGCGCCACCTTGCCGGATCTTTCATCCTCCATCCTTGGGCTCCAACCTTGGCCATCAACCTCTGCTGGCGATGAATTCCGTTCCTCAAAGGCACATTTTTCGTTTTCGGATGTTTGTCCTTTGGCACTGTAAACACAATTATTCATTGGAGGGATTCCGTTGGTGGTTTTTGCGGTTCCCATCGTATTATTATCCCAACAATGTTCCCCGTATTCCTTTCTCGCATTCGGCTGCTCTCTGGCCTTTCGCTCTCGGCCCAATGCCTCTTGCAACTGGCACTTTAGCCACCATCTCTCAGAATTGACCGTGAGTAAGTTGTGCCAATGGGCCATCAAATCTGTCTGCTGATAATCCTGACCATAAAGTGTCAAGGCATCATTATTCATTTTTAGGATTCGAGAGCTTCAATTTTATCTTGGATTGGAATAATTGATAAAAGTCAAATGGAAAAGCTTAAATGGAGGTGATCGAGAGGAGAGAGATGGATGGGGTAGGTGGGGGTGCGGGGGATGTGGCCAGTGATGTCCGTTGTGATTGTGTGGTGTTTGTGGTTTGTGATGTTTTTCTGGCCATACTCATTCATAGTTTATACTTTATACCCATCCATCCCTTGTCTTCACTACTGTTCATAGTCAGAAGAAGATGTTTCACATTGAACAATTTGTCATCATTGCTCGCTCGGCTTTCCCGTCCACTCGTATTTTTGGATGGATTTCATTGGGAAATGGTGCGAGTGCTTTGCTGTGGAGCAGAATAATCCCACAATTTTCAAATTAGTAAAATCAAAATCTGCCATTTTTGTGTCTTTTAATTCTTAAACCAAAATATCCATTTAATAATTGTTTTTCGATTTTTGGAATCAAAAATAAAAAAATAAAAAGCATCTCCTTACTTGTTAGTTAGCTTCTTCTCTACATAGAATAAATGACAATTAATAAGAATGACATTTATATGTTACATATATTATAAGAACAAAAATTTATAATTATATCCAATAATATAAGCAAAAATGTTTTGGAATTTTTTCGGCCAAAATCTACATTTAAAAGGCAATACTTTTGAATTTTATGATTGATTTTTAAAAATAAAATGATTGATTCTTGCTTGCAACATCAATAATCTGATTTGGCCAAGTAGAAAAAAGCTATGGCCAGATCTTTGGCCAAAACCACGATTTTGTGGTTTAACTTGGCCATAACTTTTGATTTCGACTTGGCCAAATTGGAAATGTTTCTTGCAATTTTATAACAGACATTTAGCCCTAAATGTCTTATAAAATTGCAAGAAACATTTCCGATTTGGCCAAGTCGAAATCAAAAGTTATGGCCTGTTCAGCCAAACTCACTTCTCTGGGGTTTACTTTCTAGCATGGGAAGGGGAACTAGAGCAAGATCAATTAAAAAACATTTTTGAGACGGAAAGAGAAGTTTAAAACAAAAGTACTTTTCGAGTTATAATTCGGTGATTTGAAAAAAATATAACTAATTTATTAGCTACAAAATAGATTAGATAAACATAAGCCCTTCCATATTGGCCTAGTCCAAAAAATTATGATTCGTATACGATCGTATCGGCCAACAAAAATACTAACATTCCTATTCCAAAAATCACATTCCTATTTATTAGGGCCATTAAATAAGGATGAGATTTGTAACGAAAAATGAAATTAAATTACTATATATCATATTTTTCCAATACAAGCATACCCTCTATTATAAATACCTAGGTATATCATATTTTCCCAATACAGGTATACCTTCTATTATAAATATATCGTACTTTCCCAAAACAGGTATACCCTCTATTATAAATATATCATATTTTTCCAATACAAGCATATGTACCCTCTATTAAAAATATATCCCCTTTATTACAAACATAATCGATAGTTTGGGAACCCATAGATTGTTATAAAGATATTTTAGTCAATAATAGACATTTTAAAATAAATGCTTTAAAATAAAAAACAGATTTGATTTTTTCATAACATTCGGCTGATCATCCACTGATCACAATCTGATTGAATTGGACTGTTTGATTCACTTTGATATGAGTGTTATTTTGCTTCACCGAGATCACCACTATGGTGGATTGCTTTCTATTGTTCTTCGTTAAAAGGCGAAAAATGGGCAAAAAAAAATTTCTGTCGAAAATTTCTGAAAAAATATAAAAAAAATTAATTTATTAAAAATTAAATTTACGGTAGAATCAGCAACTAAATGATCGGATTAATGCCGTAAATTAGAACAACGATCAATGTCTCAATATTGTAGAATTCTATTTTGGTCAGTCCAATATCAACAATGCCTATAAAAAATTTGCTAGATTACAGAACCAGCCAAGGTTCTTTGTCCTTTTTGAATTTAAAAAAAAATTACGGAAGTTATTTCTCTTGGAGATATAAAATTTTGGAGCCGAATATTAAAATTTCGAGGATGATAATTTCTTTAAAAATAGTATTATTCTCGAATATTTCAAAATTGTTCAAAAATTTTGATCTATCAAACGTAAAAAAAATTTAGGTTTGATTGACCATTTTGAATCCTCTAGAATTCGCTAAGATTTTTTTAATTTTTTTTTACTATCCTCGCTGACCCCACAACAAATCGATCACAGGAAGTTGCAGCAAAACGAGCAATTGCACAGCGGATTGGACCAGAATTCGTCGCTGGGAAGCCTTTTGGTTAACAGCAATCCCGTTGTGGTCCGTGTTGATGAAATCTTTCCTGGGCTAAACAAAATTAATTATAAATTGAGGACGGATTATAAGTAATTAGGATGGATTAAAATGTTTTTGCATAAAGTGCTAGGGCGTTAAAAATCGCCCGAAAACTTTTTTAGCTTGCCAGGCCGAAATTATAAAAAGCCATTATCAAATTTAATGCTATGTTATTAATAAAAATATTTAAAAATAGGCTTTTTCGCGAAAATTTAACTTTTTGGTCGAATTCAAAAAATAAAAATACCAGAAGTTAGAGAATAAAATTCTGCACAATGTTTTTTATACTGTCGCCTTAGTAAGCCTTAAAAAAGTTTTTGCTCAGCTTAGCATATGTTCCGAATTTTTAACGCCCTAGCACCGCTAAAACATCGCGCATAATTTCTAACATATACAGTGGTCAACATAAGTAATGGAACAAAATCTTAGACCGATTTAAAGTGGCTAAAAGAATGTTTTTTACAAAAACTTTATATGTATAAAAAGGGGCTAAACTTTGTCTAGTTTCCGATGGGCTCAAAAAATTCACCAGAATTCTGATGTCAAAGACCAGAAAATCGCAATCAGAACAACATAATTCATCAGAACTTTTCAACTTCTCTGGGGAAAAAAATTTTGAGAAAATTTTTTACAGCCTATCTTGTAGAGCTCAAAAAATTGAGTATTTTTTGTTTTGGTTCCAAATTTTTTTCTCAACTCCCTGATTTTTTATGAATTTTTTAAAATCTTCTGTTTTTGTCAAAATTCTGATTTTAAAGATCAGAATCCATCCATGTCTCATGACCTAGAATTTTTTTCTTCTGGATAGTTTACAGACCTACTAGTTAAAGATTCCTCTAATAAAATACAAAAAAAATAAAATAAATCAGAAAAAAGCTTTTTAAAACACATTTTGCATTTTGAGGAAACACCGATATTTCTCGGTTGAGGAAACATTTACTTTTTGAGAAACACATTTTGCATTTTGAAGAAATTCTTACTTTTGCATTTTTGAGGAAACTTTTACTTTTGCTTTTTTTAGGAAATACCCATATTTTTCTTTTGAGGAAACATTTACTTTAGCTTTTTGAGGAAACACTTACTTTGCTTTTTTGGAACACACTTTTGCATTTTGAGAAAACACATACTTTGCATTTTTGAGGAAACATCCATATTTCATTTTGAGAAAACATTTACTTTAGCTTTTTGAGGAAACACTTAATTTTGCTTTCTTAAAACACATTTTGCATTTTGAGGAAACACCGCCTTATTTCTCGGTTGGGGAAACCTACTTATTTTTGCATTTTTGAGAAAACACCCATATTTTACTTTTTTCGAAACACTTTTTCATTTTGAGGAAACACCGATATTTCTCGGTTGAGCAAACATTTATTTTTTGAGAAACATATTTTTGTATTTTGAGGAAACACTTACTTTTGCATTTTGAGACACCGATATTTTCTCGTTTGAGGGTAACATTTACTTTTGCTTTTTGAGGAAAACAAACATCCATATTTCATATATAAGGAAAAACTTATTTTTTGCTTTTGCATTTTTGAGGAATCTCCAATATTTCACTTTTGAGGAAACATTTACTTTTTTATGACCTAAAAAAGCAAAAGTAAGTTTTCCTCAAAAGAGAAATATGGGTTTTCTCAAAATAGGCTGCTCAAAACCTGAAATTTTCCAAAACTCGAAACTCAAAACCAAAACTTGAGCCCAAAACCAAAACTGGGTACCAAAACCCAAAACATCAAAACTCAAAACCCAAAACTCGAAACTTTCACATTTCCTTTATAAAATTAAAAAAAAATCGATTTCAATCATCNCTTTCAAAGTTTTCATTGGAGGGGGAGCAGCCAGAAATTTTTCGGAGGGGCTGGTTCAGTTCCGGCGGGCCCGATAGGGGCCGCCGAAGAAAATTTCGGGTTTTTTAGGCCCCTTCGCTTAAGAAAATTGTCAATTTTGTGTTTTTATGAAGCAATTCCATTATAATGGGGGTGCCGGCCCGGAGAAAATTTGCAAAATTGGGTCTTTTTTAAAGAATTTGGTCAATTTTTTCGATTTTTTATTTCCCTCTTCGATTTTTTTTTCACTTTGTAACATTAATTTATTTCTAACGAAATGTGACTACAAATTCCACAACATTCTAATATTTTCTAATTTACTAAAAATTAGTTTTCCTCGGTTTTCTGCGTCTTCAATTATTCTGTGGAATGAAGCACACATCTTCATCTTCTTCCTCTTCGTCGTTTTCTGAACTGCTCGAAGATGGTGATGAAGACCCTTCGCTGCTAGCAGTAGCAATCTTCTCATCCGAATCCGACCCTTCGGCGCTGGTGGTCTTTCCGGTACTCTCATCGCTAGCACCCTTGCCAGTGGTACCCTCAGCAGCTGACTCTTCACCCTCGCTGCTTGTTGTCTTGGTGGATTCTCCGGAGGTGTTGCTCGCGGTAGACCCTCCTGTAGTCCCAGTAGGTTCACCATTTGTCGCAGTAGACCCTCCAATAGTGGCGGCAGACCCTTCTGTAGACGCGGTAGACGGTCCGATACTCGCGGTAGATGCTCCGGTACTCGCAGTGGTAGATGCTCCCGTCGCTTTGTTCTTCCGGCCACAACATTTTGGCTGTATGACGCGTTTTGGACCATGTTTCTTTTCGCGGAAATTTTTGATGAAAAAGTTGCGGAAGCCATCCGGACAGTTGGTCACGATTTTGCAACCTTTCCACTCGTTCTTGCTAGCACTTTCGCTCGTTGTCTTCGAAGATGCAACAATCTGCACAAAAAAATTATTTATAATCGACACCCATGATTAACATTACTATTTAATGTTAATACTATAGCAACTAATTAGCTATTTATCAACTAAGTTATATATCAACTAATTAGCTAGCTGATCTGTTTTCATTTACAAACGTCATTCATCAATAAATAGAGTAGAAAAAAAATTATTATTGCCATAGACCTAATACGCGGTAGATAGGCTCATTCAGTTATTTTCAGGTTGCCGGCCGGGCTGTCGAAGTTTCTGATTCAGGATTTCTCGAAATGAAAGCCGGGATCCGATATCCCTAAGTGCAATCCCGTGCTGCTGGGATCCCGAAGAACATTTTTGAAAATGAAATTGAAAATTTTTAAAATTTTCTCTTAAAATTTTGTGTTATTAAGTTATTGCGCCGCCGCCAGAGCGAGATCATTTTGCAGAATTTTTTTGGTCGAGCGAGAACTTTGAAGCGAAAAGTACAGTTTGGGTTTTAACTCGGTTCAAACGAAACCTAGAGAAATAAGCTTGATGTCAAAAAATAGAGCTAATTATTAGCTACAGAATGAGCCTAAGCATATCTGAATTGGTCCAGTCTAAAGAAAGTTATGGCCAAAATAATAATCCGTGCGAGCATTTTTTGTAAATTGGCCGATACGTGTGATATTTTGGCCATAACTTTTTTTAGACAAAGCCAATTCGGATGGGCTTAGGCTCATTTTGTAGCTAATAATTTTCTCTATTTTTCCACACCAAATTCGTTTTTTCTAGATTNAAAAAACATCCTCATCCTCATGCCCAAAAACTTTTTTGTTAGACTTGCAGTTATTGCGCCGCCGCCAGAGCGAGATCATTTTGCAGAATTTTTTTGGTCGAGCGAGAACTTTGAAGCGAAAAGTACAGTTTGGGTTTTAACTCGGTTCAAACGAAACCTAGAGAAATAAGCTTGATGTCAAAAAATAGAGCTAATTATTAGCTACAGAATGAGCCTAAGCATATCTGAATTGGTCCAGTCTAAAGAAAGTTATGGCCAAAATAATAATCCGTGCGAGCATTTTTTGTAAATTGGCCGATACGTGTGATATTTTGGCCATAACTTTTTTTAGACAAAGCCAATTCGGATGGGCTTAGGCTCATTTTGTAGCTAATAATTTTCTCTATTTTTCCACACCAAATTCGTTTTTTCTAGGTTTCATTTGAACCGAGTTAAAACCCAAACTGTACTTTTCGTTTCAAAGTTCTCGCTCGACCAAAAAAATTCTGCAAAATGATCTCGCTCTGGCGGCGGAGCAATATCTTTGTATAAGTTATCACAATTGAAATTAATTTTTTTAAATTGGAGCAATGTTTGAATTTTCTTAAATTTTTTCCATTTCTTTTATTTGGAATTTCGGGATAATCGCGGTGAATTTGAAATGAGATTTCGGAGCAATGTTTGAATTTTTCTTAAATTTTTTTTCATTTCTCTTATTTGGAATTTCGGGACAATCGCGGTGAATTTGAAATGAGATTCGGGATTTGGGATCACCTTTCAGGATATTCGAGTTCGAGATCGACTTTGGCAAATCCCGATCCTGCAAATTGACCAAGATCCCGATATTTTTTAAAAAAAAATTATTAAGGGGGGGTATATATTTTCAGATGCCACTGTCGCGGATTTCCCTTGATCCGCGATTGATTGAAACAACATCAGCATCTCCGCCGACGGCCAGCAGTGGTGAGATGGCTCAGCGGTTAAGAGCGTGGCTACCGACTAATGGGATCCCGGCGGTTCGACGACCACATCTCAACCCAACTTTTTCATCACGAGCGGCCGCAGCGTCCGTTCGCGACATGGCGACCCTGGGCTTGTACCCAATGGCCAGAGAAAACGATCCATCATTACAAAAGGAAAGAAGACGACCCGGCGAAGTAACGGCAGACATCACCCGACGAAGTAGCTAGTGAGAGCGAAAACTGGGTTCAATGAAGGATGGGCTGCGTCGTGCGAAAAGCGGGCTCTAGTGAACGGTCTAATCCTAAGGCAGAGATGATGAAGAGTATCTGGCCAGCGGGAAAAGAACCTGAAAGCGCTGCACGAAGAACAGAGATAGCCATCTTCTCTCGGTGGGAGTGTCGCGGATTTCCCCTGATCCGCGATTGATTGAAACAACATCAGCATCTCCGCTTACGGCCAGCAGTGGTGAGATGGCTCAGCGGTTAAGAGCGTGGCTACCGACTAATGGGATCCCGGCGGTTCAACGACCACATCTCAACTCAATTTTTTCATCACGAGCGGCCGCAGCGTCCGTTCGCGACACCACTGATGTGATTTGTAGTCGAGGATGCCAGATTAGCTTTCATTATTTTGGATACATATCATATACTAATATGCCAACTTTACCAAAGTTGGGGCTGTAAGCCGGTGTTGTAGCACAGGGCGAAGCAGTAGTTGCATTGGTGAACAGTTCGGTAGAAGGACTCGAGGTAGACCCTCCGGTACTCGCGGTGGACCCTCCGATACTCACTGTAGATACCTTGGTTCTCGCGGTTGAACCTCTGGTGAGGAAGGTATGACTCTTGGTACTCGCGGTATGCTTGCTAGACTTGGTTGTTCTTGCTCTAACCCAGGAGGAGTAGGCAATAATTAGCAGACAGAAGATCGCCAATTGGGCCTTCATTTTTTTCGAATTTTTTAGTTGTTCGAATGATGATGAAAAGCAGACTGTTTGGGCGGTTTTTATAGAGTTCAATATGCTAGTGAAGACCAGACCAAAATCATTCGTGTCATTTTAACTTTTGATTTTTGGCCAT
>LDKF01001583.1:3093-32417 GCA_001026735.1 Rotylenchulus reniformis
GTGGTCACCCAATAAGTCGAGGCTGGGGACAAAGCCGTTTGAGCAACTAGCAACCGGTGGGGCGTACATGTTGTGGATGGTGACTGGACCGTTGGAGTGGATGACTAGCGACTGAAGTTCGATGTGGTCGTCGCTGAGTACGTAGTCCTTGGACAGATGAAACGGCACCTTGTCATTGACAATGAAGACGAGCCCACCGCCACGGTTGTCCTGACGATCACGCCTGATGAAGGAGTAGCCTGGTCGCTTGGGAGTCGCGTTCTTTGGTCCCCATTTCGTCTCCTGAATCGCCGCCAGAAGAATGTTGTTTTCGTGCATGAAGCACAAGATGTCGTCTAGCTTGCCGCCGATTCCATTTGCATTGAACTGCAGGACTTTGAATTGGTCCAAGTCGACTGTTGTTAGTGGATGCACCTTGGCCCAATGGAAAGGTGGACCAGGATTCGGATGGACATCTCCAGCGATTAACAGGAGAATCCGACTCCAGCTGGCTGGATCAGCTGGGTCGGAGGGCGAAAAAACCACATGGAGCCGACGATGTGTCGAGGTGTGGAGTAGGTGTTGTCGACCTTTGGCCCCTTTCGGGGGTGGACCCGCTCCGTAGAAGCAGTCGACATGAAGTCCATCCCGTCTATGTACATATTCGTTGCGGGTTCTACACGCGGCATCCCGGCGTCAGATGACACATTACGTCAAAATGGACGTCAGAATCGGATTCAGCGTCAAAAGTTATTACAGGGAAGTCATTTTTGCAATAAAAAATGGAAAAAATATTTTCGAAAATTTTTGCCGTCAGCATCAAAAAGTGACATCAGATGACGCATTACGTCAAAATGGACTTNAAAGGTTCGCAATTTCTCAAAAATAACGAAAAATTGTGTATTTCATGAAATTTTGGACTTTTTATTCGAATTTAAAAAAACTAGAAGAAAAATCATAAAATTCTACACAACTTTGTTTCTGGAAGTTTTAGCCTAACAAGCCTCACAAAAAAGTTTTTGGAGAACCTCCTGGATATTGGCACTTTTTTGTAATGACATAGCATCGTTGAAATAATAAAATGGGTCCCTTATATTAGAGGAAATATGTTAATATGTATTTATATTCAAATTTTTTAATGCGAACTTATTTGTTCTGATGGCAAAATGTCCGGTTAGTGCCAGTAAAATTTCGAACTTTGAATCGGTATATTGAAAAATACATGTACTTCCCAGTTTATGATTATATTTTACAAGTGGTTAATTGAAATTGTTTTTATTTACTCTGAATTTGCCAAAAAAAAAATATACCGTAAAGGCTCTAAAATAAGCCCCCCGGCTTATTTTTTTCAAACACACTCAAAGGGGAGGCCTATTTTAGAGCACTGGCTTATTTTAGAGCACAGGCTTATTTTTTTTCGAACCCCCTTTCGAAGTACCTAGGTATATTTTAATATGAAATTTTGGAAAAAAATTTACGTAAACAATTTTATAAAGTAAAAAATTCAAGGGACAAATTTTGCGAAAAACTGCTTTATAATTCCAAAGAATCATCACTAAAGCATGTAAAAATATCGAATTCGGTATTTTTGTGGGGTTATCATTTTATCATGACCCATAGGCAAAACCGAAACCTTTAAAAGGTTTGTTTTGACTAAGGGTCTCACTCCTCAAGATTTTTTCTCGCTCCTCAAGACCATTGCCTTTTACTGAATTACCGTCGAGAAATACGCTTTTTTCTGCACTTTTGGTTCGAATCCATTCAATCAATTCCTCATCAAAATTTTTGTCGCGCAAATATCGACCAGATTCTCTGCGACATCAAATTAAAATTTCTTCAAAATGGTTACTGTCAAGAAGAAAAGGGGGGCTTATTTTAGAGCAGCGGCTTATTTTTTTCAAACCCCTTCAAAGGGGAGGCTTATTTTAGAGCACTGGCTTATTTTAGAGGAAATACGGTAACCATTTTTCGCGATCTCTGTGACCAGGGATTCAGTTCGGAGGACAAAAAATCTGCTTGGGTCCATATATTTTTCAATTCACCTACCTATATAATATTAATTTTTTAATGATAATAAACTACATTTAAAAAAATCCAAGATCTCCATGTTCAAAAAATGAATTTATCGCCATGAATTGAACAAACATATATAGATAAAGATAATATCAAGGAAAAAGAAGATGTGATTGCATGGTAGTGCGTGGTACGGTAGTGTTTGTACGTACTATTGTAAACGTCTACTGGGTTTTTTTGAATGTTAAAAAGGTGTACTGGTACGTGCTCATCTACCTTTGTACTGATACTGGTTTTCTCGATATTTGGAACAACTCTAAAAGGGTGGCCTTTTAAACTACATAGACATATGCTATAAGTACAAATGACCTACAATTTTCGGTTTTTAATTTTTCAAATCTAATTAAAATATTGTTATAATTGCAAACTTAAGCAAAATATCATTTTTGCAACTGAAAACTTATTTCAGAAATGATTTACCAAAACAGATAACTTGCTTGCGAAAACAGCTCATGTCAAAAAATTTTTCACAGCAATTTATTGAGATATATCCCTGTGAGTGGATTTAATTGCTTTTTATTATATTTTTTTTCGATTTTGACGTGACTTAATCTCGCATTAAAAAACTCATTTTAGATGATGTGAAAGTCAATTCTGATGTCATATATATGCCTAAAGACGAACTTTCTGAGCTGAAGCATAAAATATTTGTTACTAGAAAAATTAGAATTTTGAAAAGTAAAGATTAGGGAAAAGAATTTTTTATGATTTTTCTCTCTCTCATTGGTTGCTCGGTTTGGCATCTGCTTCTTCAATTTCGGAAGCATCAAAAATGGTCTCCAAAGGCTTCGGACCATCCGATTCGCTTTTGTCATCCGATTTTGGCTGAAATATTAAATTTTCGTTTAATTAAATTGTCATCCATCATTAAAACAACCCAAAAATTCATAATTTCCCTAAAAATAATTAGGTAAAAATTTTTTTTGATTTTCACAATTTTTTAGAAAGGTGTTGACTGTTGATTTTCGAAAAAGTTAATCTCGTTATATTAAAAATGTTTGTTTTTTTGCATCTATTTCCCTTTGATTCCACACCATTTTCTTATTCATATAAATTCAATTTTATTAAAAACATAATTTTATTTATTATTTTTGGCATTTTTTGCCATTTTTACCGGTTCCTGCTTGGTCGTCTTGGCCTGCAAAATTATTTTCCCCACATCCTCGGCCATGTCCTCCATGGTTGTGTTCCAGTCTGTTTCGAAATCCACCCTCAATTTTTCCTTGGTGTCCGTCCATTTTTGTGTGTCCGGTTTTTTCTTGGGGTTTTCGTATCCGGGTTTTACGAGGTGTTCCTTGCGCAACTCGTACAGTTTGGCCAATTGGCCAATGCGCCAAGCCAATATTTTGACGAAATTTTTCTCCTTTTTCACCTATTAAAAATTACAAAAAATGAAATCAAAATTTATTTTTCTTCCGTTTTTACGACATATTTTACGATTACCATTCTTATTTAATTTTAGGCAGAATCTGACGCGAAATATTTCCCATTTTCAATAATAAAAATCTTTAAAATTTTATAAAATCTGCATTTTTTATGTCTATTTTTGGGGAATTATTCGATAATTTTCATATTTTTATTACTTCTTTAGCTCGATCGAACATCCAGGCCCGCACACGGTGGATCCGATGCATGGATTTATGGTTCTTGAATTAAGAATTATTATTCATAATTCATATTAATGCTTTTATTTTAGGATTGAAAATCCACAAATATGTTCAATAATAATAATGGAATTAATATTTCAGATTAAAATTGTTTTCTAACATTTTTTCTAAAAATACAAAAATCAATCCAACATAAAATCTTGTTGGGGCGGAAGCGCGCCAAAAAAGGGATTCAAATGAGATGACTATTGATCCCGCGTGTTTTCCCATTTTCCCTTTCCTTCCCCTCATATTCATTCCTTTGTTATCCCATATTTTGCCCCTCAATTGTCCATTCCCACAATTGACTTATTTCGCAAAATAAATATTATTTATAATTGTTTGGAACCTATAATTGTTAGCAACAATTATCTATAAGGACCCAACAAATCTAAAGAATTTTCGGGTGCTTTATTAAAAAAGGGCGAAAAAATTTTACAAACTATGTATCTTCGACTAAAACTAAAAAGATAGATAATATATGCAGAAAATTATTTCAAAGATTTAGATTTTAGTAGCTTTTCGTATTTTCTTGATAAATTTTATTTTTCTCGATAAAAAAAAGTTAGAGCAAAAATCTATATTACTTTTTAGATAGCAAGCTTAAAAAATAGTCAGAAATTTTTGCTTTTAGTACTTTTTTAACTTTTTTTTTTTTGAAAAATTGCCGGAAAAATGGGATTAAATTTCACATGTATGTTGCACTAGATAATGTGTAGTTTTGTAAATTTTTTATTAAAAAAATGTATCGCACATTTGAACCCACCTTGATGTATCTGAAGCCCTTCTTGATGTCGTCCTCGTCAAACTCGGTCCCATCCTGTTCCACCAGCTTCAGCAACAGTTTGAAGCGTTCCCCGTGGAGATATGCGTCTTGGAACGTCGGGAACTCAAATTTGAGCGCGTTGAACTTCTTGTCCTCCAGTATCTGGACCAGACGCCTCATCTCGTCCAGCAGATACAGGCGATGCACCACCGAGTTCACCTCGTCCATCTTTTCCTAATGGAAGAAATAATAATCATTTTCAGCATTTTGTAATTTTTATTTTTTTCCAAAGGCCATTGAGAGCTTTAAAAAGTGGCCATTAAGATCAAATCATTAAAAAAAAATTTTTTGACTTTTATTGGATCAATAGATCAATAGTCTAAAAGATAGAGTCATGCGGAATTTATATTTTCGGGATCATGCGGAATTTATGCTTTATGGTCTTTTTAATTTTTCTATTTCCTTTAAAAAGTGCAAAATTTTTGGAAGCATCGAAAATAAGAGTGAGTTGTTTCGAAAAAATCCTATTCTTTCAGGATAATTCGAAAAACTAAAAAGACCGAAAGAGAGAACATAAAAATTCTGCACAAATTGCTTTTTGATACTCATGGTTTAACAAATTTTAAAAATTCCTGCATTGCTTGGTCTTGATGGCTTTTTTAACGCCCTTAAATGTCCCCAAAGTCATAGCACCAAATTATTTCACTTTTTTTTGGCGATTTTTTGGAAGTTTTTTTGTGCAAAGTTTCTCATAATTTAGATCTCAAACCCGCACAGTAGTCAGTCACATCTTTTTAGTCATAGTACGTGACACTTGTACGTATTTTCACAAAATTTCCCATTTTACATAAACGAACTTCATGAAGTATGTTATACGTTCTGCTGATTTTTAAATGACACGTGCTAATTCACGTACCGAACTTTTCACGTATTTTTAGTACGTGAATTATATATGTGCCACATTACTACTGGTGCGTGACACTGGTAACTTTTTTCTCAAAATTTTGACCTCCGGAATCAATGGCTTACTTCAAGTTCCTGCTTGGATAATTCCGCCAACTCATTTTTGGTGTTTTTGACAAAGTTCTCCATCTTGTCGATGGCTTTCTTGAGTCGGTTTGCATCCTCCTTGATGATTTGCTTCTCTAAATAAAAAATTATTAAAAATAAAATTATCATTTGTCGGTGTTAGGAATGCAAAAAATTAACCGGTGAAATTTTATTCCTTAATAATTTTCTGAAATACTTATAAGCAATTTTTATTTTTTTAGCCAAAAATTGAGGGGGTAACCTTATTACCACATTATCAAATTTTTAAATTCATAATAAATTAATAAATTTTCATAAATTCCTACGATGAAATAACTAAGCACAAATCAGATAAAAAATTTTTGTAAATATTTTTTTGTTTTACTGTTAAACAAGTTACATTTAAATTTGGTAGATTGGTTAGCCTTCATTGCATTTTTTGAAAGAATCCATGGATTTTTTGTATATTTTCAAGTGATTTTTAAATTGATTTTTACAAAATGCCCACTTGTTGTGATCGCGATTTGGTCCAGCACATTCTGCTCCTTTTGTTTCGGATCCGCGTTGTTGTTGTTGTTGTTGTTGTTGCGGTACTGGTCTTCCGCCTCCTGCTGCTGTTCCTCCTCCTCCTCCTCACCTTCCACAAAGATGTCCAGCTTGGACTGCTCCAACGTGACGTCAAACTCGTCGTACATGTCCTGCAGGGAGTCCCTAGTTTGCATGCGGAATGCACGCGACTCTGCATCCAACTTGCGCTTGCTCAACATCTCAAAATGGAGAAAATTAGGAGGTTTTATGGCCAATATGTAATAATCTTTAAAAATTGTTTTTTAGATGTTTATTGATATTATAGAATTTAATCGACAAAAAGTCCCAGTTTTTTGGATCGAAATTCGAGAAAAAAATTGCTTCTGATAGATAAAGATTTCCAATCGATCAATGATAAATTGAAAATAAAACAAATTGCATATGTTCCATAAAAATAGAAATCTGTAAAGAATTGAATGATTTCCGGAAATATGAAATATTTATTTTGATTTTTTTTATTTTTGGTAATGGCTATTCGATTTTTCAAATTAACATGGGGTTACTCAGATCACATTTACCGAAATTTGTACCTTTTGGCCTTAATAAATTCAGCAGGACGGAGACCCTGCTGGTGTAAAGGAATAAAATAATTTACCTCGTCCTTGACCAGCTGTGCCTCACGGCACTCGTACAGTTTGCGCAATTGGCCCAGACGGTAGGAGAGTATACGATCAAAGTCGCCTTCGTTGTACACGCCCTCCCATTGGTCCACAAGTTTGGCCCAAATTTCCTATAAAGATGTCAAGGTTGCATCATAATGCACCCTAACTTGCCTTCACCATATACGATATTTCCATAATACTATTACCGTACCCTCATCCATCCCTTTTGTAACGTAAACCTTGAATAAGTTGTTTCTTCTTTTCGCTGACTGCAGAACTTCCACCCATCCACCAATAGGTACCTTATTTCTTACTACCTTATCCTCATCATGTACACTATCTCTACCATATTTTATAGTAATCTCATTTCTCACCATATTTCTCATTATTTTACCCTGATAATATGTACAATCCCTAGCATAATATATCCTACCCTCATTCCCTCCTTGAACCGATGAACTTCAATCTGTCCACCCTTACCTTATTTCTCTTCACTTTGCTCTGTCCATTTACACTACCTCTACCATACTATTACCGTACCCATTCCATCCCCTCTGTACCGTAATACCCTGAACATATTCTTCTTCCCTTACACCCATACCTTATTGGTTACACCTTACCCTCACCATATGCACCATCTCTACCATATATTTACAGTAACCTCATCTGCATCATAATTCTCATTAGGTTAGCACTATATCTCTCATATTTTTACTTTCCCTCATCCGCACCAGTATTATTCTAATTATTTTACTTTAATCTTATCTACCTAGGGTGGATGTAACCGGATTTTTTTCATCCGTAATCCGTAAACCGTAACAAGGAAAAGTTTTTTCGTAACTCGTAAACCGTAATCCATAACCATAAAAAACTGTAATTTCCGTAATCCGCAATCCGTAATTACGTCCACCCCTGATATGTACTCTCTCTACCATATTTTACTGCTTCCTCATCCGCACGATATTTCTCATTACTTTACTCCCACCACTCACCATATACCGTACCCTCATCTATCCCATCTCTCCACCGTACCTTGAACAGGTGTTTCTTCTTGCGTTCCGCAAGAAGCTCCATCCGTTCACCCTTTCCTTATTGCACTAATATATACTTACCCTCACCATGTGCACTAATTTGCCTTCACCATATACATAATCCCTTCCATACTATTACCGTACCCCCCCCCTCTTTCCATCTGTACCATATTACCTTGAACAGGTGCTTCTTCTTGCGCTCCGTAATGAACTTCCATCCGTCTTGCATCGGTTTCACCTGCGGTGCCCATGTGTAATCCTTCTTCAGCAATGCAACCAGCTCGTTCAGGTTGCGCCACCGGTCCTTGGCCACCCGGAACTTGTCGTTGGCGATTTGTTGGCGGTTGAACTTCGGTTGGTCCAGCTCGTCCACCAGGGCGCGCATCTCGCGCAGCACGAACATCAGCAGCAGCCATCGGCGCAGTTGGGCCTCCGATTTCTGCGGGAAATGATTAATAATTTATTTATTTTTCTTCCAAAATATATAATATATATTATATGTATTCGTCAAAAAATACATATTTTTCCTCAAAAAAAATTTAAAAAAAATATTAAAAAAAAAATTCGAAAATGTTTTCTCCGATGATAGGACCTTTGGAAAATCGCTGAATTGTCAAATGCCAATTAAACTTTTTTTTAAAAGCTAACTTGGCCATAACTATTAAAATTAAATTTATACAGGAAATTATTTTTTCCTTTTAGTTTCTCAAATATCCTGAAAAGTTTTGAAATTTTACAAAAAAATTTGAAACCAATTTTTCTTTAAAATTTTAGAAATTTCGAATAATTAAAAAGGCAAAAATATTTAAAATGATTTTTCTGCATTTATCTTTTATGGCAAGTTTAAAATTTATTGTACAATTTTTTTTCTAGTGCATTTTTTGTTTAAATTATTTTTATGTTTATTCACTACAAATAAAATGAACCAGTGGGTTTGCAATTATTTCTGTTTATTTCGTAATTTTATTTAAAAAAATTAATTTTTCCCCAATATTTCTCACTGATATTTGCTCTTCTGTGTGCTTTTGGAGTGCCGGTAAAAACTCGGCCGGGTCATACATCTCTCTCTGGGCGTGCGTTTTGTCTTCGCCGATCTTGGTCTGTAGCCGCTTCGCGTCACGGATCTTCCGGATACGTTCGTTGATGTCCCGATCTTCCGACTCGTAGGGCTCCGATGCCAGGTCCCCGTGGTCGATCTCGTCCAGCACCATCGCATTTTCCTATATTTTTATGAATTTATAGCAATTTTAGCAATGGATTTTTAATCGATTATTTTTTTGGTTTTTTTTGTAATTAGGCCATTTTTTTTTAAAAAAGTTGAAAAATATTCTACCAAAAAATAATTAGTAACATTGTTATTTTTGGTGTTTTATCGTACTATCTATTGATTTTTTTCCCCGAAAATGTTATTAATTTCCGAGTTTAAAAAAAATGACGAGCTAAAATATGGTTCGTTACAAAATGGTTACAAAAAACACCCCAAAATAGGTGGGTAAGTTCGATTTGGTATTTTTTCGGACTCATGATATTCAGATTTACAATTTTTTCCTCCCCATTTATCGAGTAGTAGCTCTATAGAGTATAGTACGGATTAATTGTTCTTACCCTGATCTTCTCCTTGTAGCTGTTGATTTTGGCCTCGTTGTACTGCTCCAACTCGTAGAGTGCGTCCCGCATTCGTCTGGCTTCCGGTGTGATGCGGTGCTCAACTAAAAAATAAATAAAAATAAATAAAAAATAAATTCAAGGTCCCTACCATCGTCAATGATCAGTTCGTTGCCGAAGAATTTGACCTTTAGGGGTGAATTATAATTATGAGAAATAAAAATTAAAAAATTATTTTTTATCATTTATCATTCATTGTCTTTGCAGTTTTTATGCAGATCTATCTGCATTGAATGACACCCAAAACATATATAAAAACCAGAGAAATTTGGATTTTGCGGAGGGAACCTATTCGAATGGTTCGAAACCTCCTCGAACAAGAAAATATTTTTTTTCAGTTAAAATTTTTTAGCTGATTTTTCCTGCAGATTTTCAGCATTTTTTTTGTAGATTTTAGGTAGAAATATATGGCCTACCGCCTCTGTTATCTGGTAGTTGGCGTTGATGTTGTAGAACATATGGTAAAGTTGCTCTTTGATGCGCTTATACAATTCATCAAACTTGCTGAATATGTAAAAAGCATTTAAAAACATATTTTCTTACCAAATATTTATGATTGATACTTCTAATTAAAAAAATATTAATGAAAAAAAACATATTTTCCTACAAAAATTATAAGATACATAATTCTAATTAAAATCAAATTTCTAATAATATTTTACAAATAGGAGTGAATTTTTTTAGATGAATAATTGTCATTTGTCTATATTAGGTGTGCTAAATCAAGATTTGTCATTTATTTTTAAGTACTAATAAATTTTGGCAGATATTTTGGACATTAGATATGCAATCGTTTATTGGCACCTTCGAAAAAAATGAAAAATAATTTTGGGTCAAAAAATTAAAAAAATCAAAAACGGAATTTTTAATTTAAAAAATAATAATAAATAGTTTCTTACCCTTCTTGGGACAATTTTTTCAGCTCATCTTGTGCTCTATCCAAGTGTACTCTTCCACATTCCTTTTTGTAAATAATAATAGTACCCTTACAGAAATAGGCGGCCATCATGTGAAGCAACGCACGGGAGAACATTGCCATTCCCTGATCAATTAAGAGTGCTTGTTATAATTAATGGGCGGTGCTTAGGATTGATGGGGCGTGGCTTGATTTATAAAGTGGGCGGAGCATAGGGTTAATGGACCGTGGTGTAATTAAGGCAATGGGCGGCGCATAAGAGGTGTGACCCATGAGCAACAGGATTAGAAAGTAAGCATAACCAATTAATAAAATGGGCGGAGCTTAACTTGTGGACTGTAATTTGATTAGTTCAGTGGGCGGGGCCTATCTTTATCAAGATTACATTAGAAAGGAGCATATTCATTAATAAAATGGGCGGAACTTAAGATAAGGACTGTAATTTGATAGTTTAATGGGCGGAGCATAAAAGGTGTGACACATGAGCAGGATTAGAATTTAAGCATAGCCAATTAATAAAATGGGCGGAGCTTGAGTTATTGTACTGTAATTTGATTAGTTCAATGGGCATGGCTTAAGTTTAAGGGGCGCATATTATTGCATTAGTAAATTAGTACATATGATGGGTTAGGTTATCCAATTACGGAAGGTGCCGAATTTTATTGCTACCTTTTATATACCTAAATGTTTATTAATTATCATTCGGGATTTTAACCCCGTTAATCAAGTTTATTCCTAATAAATTTATAAATTTATTTTTCTAACCTTCGGATTTTGTTTTTGGTCAATGGAGTTCACAACATCCGTCATGACCTGTTGGAGTGCAGTTTCGACTCGCACGGGGGCGAATTCGAACCCGAGCAGTCGCAGGCTTTCGACCTCGACCACAGTGTGAAGCGGAGCCATGTCGACGGCCCATCGATCGGTGCCGATCATGTGCAGCAGTTTGTACATGATGAAGGTGATTGACTGAGTAGGTAAGTTAAATTTCACTATAACATAATGTTCTTAGGTAGATGGGTAACTCCAAAAAATACTTAGGTACTCTTCTAAAATAACGCATAAAATAGGAGAAATTGAAAAATAATGGAACGCATAAAATAGGAGAAATTGAAAAAATAATAATGACCCTCTAAAATAAGGTATAAAATAGGAGAAATTGAAAAATAATGGTCCCTCTAAAATAAGGCAGACAATAGGAGGAATCGAAAAAATAATAATGGCCCCTCTAAAATAAGACATAAAATAGGAGAAATTGAAAAAATAATGGCCCCTCTAAAATAAGGCATACAAGGAGAAATCCAAAAAAATAATGACCCCTCTAAAATAAGGCATAAAATAGGAGAAATTGAAAAAATAATGGCCCCTCTAAAATAAGGCAGACAATAGGAGGAATCGAAAAAATAATAATGACCGTCTAAAATAAGGTATAAAATAGGAGGAATCGAAAAAATAATAATGACCGTCTAAAATAAGGTATAAAATAGGAGGAATCGAAAAAATAATAATGACCCTCTAAAATAAAGCAACAATAGGAGGAATAGAAAAAAATAATGACACATCTAAAATAAGGTGTAGGAAAGGAAAAATTGGTACACTCCTCTGTAATGAGAGAAAATTAGGGTGAATTTTTATCGTACCAATGCGATTTTTTATGCCCTAACATCGAAATAAGGACCCTATAGAATATAACTATATCTCAGTAATATTTAAAAATTATTTTTTAACATTTTTTTTGCCATATTCAAAAAATATACCAAAATTTTTTGTATCAAAATGGACCTAGTGAGGATTAAAAAAAATTTTTTTGAATGGATAAAGATGAATTTTATAATTTACAAAATAGCATTTTAAACTACTTACCTTAGGGTACAATGCCAAAAAGTCGCGTTCGAAGAAAATGTTGCCGCCCACTTCATTGTTGTTCTTCGGCTCCGACATTAGCATGGGTTCAAACTTTTCGCGATCCTCCTGAGAGTAGCGTTGAAGCGCATTGTAGCTCAGGTTCAGTCCGTCGAATCGAAGCAGGAAGGGGCCTGAAAGATATTTTTGAATTTTTTTATTTATAAATTTCATAAAAGTTGATTAATTTAATGGATTTTAAAAAATTTTTAATAAAAACAAAAAACAAAGTTTTTTTTTGTTTGCAACTTATATTAATCGCAGAAAAATTGTAATATTTTTTTTCAGAATTAATTTAACCAAATTTAAAACTTTTTTTATTTCAATAATTATTTTGTCCTGAAAAAATTCGAAATAAAAAATTCATTTTTCACCATTAAAATAATGCTGATCAGTGATCACCCCTCCAATTTCAGTAATGGTGTTAATTTGTCTCATTAAAATAAGTTCGAATTTAATTCAAAAATCCAACATAGTTTTCTTCATATTTTTGCCTTTCGATTTTTAGTCTAGGATATTTATTAAAAATTTTCTGGTTTGATTGGCCAATTAGATACTTTAGACAATTATTTTTTATTTCCGCTCTATATTAAGCACACCACCTCCCTCCAGCAGGAGGGGTGCAATTCATTTTCCCCTCGGTCGTTTCCATACCCCCCCCCCCGCGATAGAAAAATGAAAAAATGATTTTCTATTAAAAGCTAGAGAAATGAGTTTGGTGTCAAAAGATAGCCCTAAATGTCTGCTATAAATTTACGAGAACAACTATCCGATCTATCCGATTTGGCCAAAAATAGGAAAAAACTTATGGCCAGACCATTTGCCAAAACCATGATTTTATGGCTTAACTTGGCCATAACTTCTGCCGCGGGGGGAGGGAATGATCTAAAATGATCTCCACAGGAGGATGATTGAAGTAATGCGGTAAGCATAATCAATAATTTCACAAAAAATTTACCCTTGAATTTCGGCTCTGCCGGCTCAAATTTCCATTCCCAATTCTGTGGCCAAGGTCTCTGCATGAGGTTCACCCCACGGTCCATGTCCCAGTCGGCCCAAATTTGGCCATAGTACAGCCACAAAATGTGCTCCCTGTTGCCCTTAATCTGCGCGAAATAGTCGCCAAGTTGCCGATTTTGTATGTGTTCATAGTCGAGGAATTGGACGAGCAGGCCGAACAGCGAGGCATCCAGCTGAAAAAATAATTTTTGTATTGCTTCAATCTAATTATGAAAAAAAAATTTTTTTTACAAAATGAAAATCATAAAAATGAAAAAAATGCACCAGCTCTTAATTTTATACCAATTTAATACCAAAATCTGGCAGTAATTTTCGTTACCCATAATACATTAGTGTGTCAGGGCCGGAGCTGTTTGAATAATTGTTGATTATGATTACGGAACCCGTAATCCGTAAAAAACCTCGTAATTATTATAAACGCACCGTTTTTATATGTTTGATAGATGATAAAAAAAAATTTTAAATACCGTTGACGGTTTTTCTCCGAACAAATAGAACTTGGGGAAGTTTTGTTTTCTAACAAATTGAATGTAGTTTTGCGTCAATTGCTCTTCGATGATTCCCAGTGCCTCCAATGCCTTGTGCACCGATTGGTCCATTTCCGCCTTGGACATTATCTAAAAAATATTTAATTTTTTAATAATTAAAAAAAAAAGACAAAAAAAATTTCCTTCTAAAGAGTGCTTTTATTATTTTAAAATTAAAAATATTAAAATAAATATTGTTAATCACAAATATAAAATCTATTCCTTATATTAATTAAATAAATTATAATAATAAAATATAATATTATTTCATACCTTTGGTACAAGGTTGTTCAGCTGAAAAGGAACAAAATAAATCATTATTCCAAACATCAATCTTAAATTTTATACTAGTAACTAATAATTTAATATTAAATTTCAATTATTTTTTATAGAGCCTAAATCCTTTTTTTGGTATTATTTAAAAAAGGAACTTTATCGCAAAGAAAAATGTTTAAAATTTCAAAATTTAATTTATTGGCAAATTTTTGTTTTTAAGTAAAAATGCAAAAAAGGCACACCTGTCTAAGCAGATTTTTGGCCAATTTGCCCAGTGTTTTCGGGATTTTTTCGGTCTGAACTTTTCTTACGAAGGCCTTCCATTGTTCGGGCTTCAGATCTCGGCCATTCCAATATTTGTCGCCTTGTTGTACGTTATCTTAAAAAATCAGATTAAACAGATCTTATAAGGCCAAAAATCCAAAAGGCAACTCTGTATTTTTGGTCTTTTTATTTTTTTTTAGAATTTCCTTCAATTTTTCGAAATGATTGAAAAAAATTGCAAAATTTTGAACTTTTTCAGAGAAATTTGAAAAAATTAAGAAAGGCAAAAAAAGAGCATAAATTTCTGTACAAAATTCTTTTTTAATTTTTTGGTTTAATGATGTTTAAAAAAAAAGCTTGTTCTAGATGACCATTTTTATGTCCTGGGACCGGGAAAATAGTGCAAAATATATATACTATACAATGAAATAAAAAGGGGAATTAAAAAATAGAAAAAATTACGCAATTCTTTTTCTTTATATAAAATTTCCATTTTTTCAATTTGCTCTAAAAAATATCGAAAAATCCACTCCATTTCTGGTAAGGGATTTGAATCCATAAAATACTGTTTTGTTGGAAGAATTCGTCCCAGAAGCTCTTCGGCAACGGCAACATTTTGTAGAAGTTGCGTTTGGCCTCCTTGCGCATGCTGGGCACCACCTGTTCCACAAGGCCCGGATCGTTGCGCAATGACGCATCGCCCTTGGCAAACTCCCAATGCGCCTTCCGATCCATCAGATGGACCCTAAAATTGTTTAAAAATATTCTGTTTTTCGACACGAAAGTTTGCAAATCAAGAGGAACAAGTAAGTGACAGGAAGCAAGCGCGAAAAAAAACTTGTAAGAAAATTTCGTCAAATGTGGGAATTTACATCACAAAAATTTTTGGGTAAAATTTATGGACCAAAAAATGCATTAAGCATTTGCTCCTGGTAAAATATTTCGGATTTCTGTGAAAATTTGTAATTTTCGAAAATTTTTTAATGTTTTCCAAAAAGATAAAACCCGAAAATGGGCATAGTTTTGCATATATTTCGATCTGAAGCTTTGGGTCACATGGAATTTTCAAATCCAATGTCACACGGAATTCCATATCCAATTACAGAATATAGTTTGGGTCACACGGAAAAACCATATCCGATCACAAAAATTGGTTCCAGTCAGTACCAGGTTCCGAATTTGGTCAGAATTCCGGTTCACTAATTTTGACTCAGCGGTTATTAAAAAAGCATCCTCAACCATCATCACTTTTTTCTGCCCCCTTTTCTGGATTGGATAACTGTATTTATTTGGGATTTATTAATATTTTAATGCATTTATATTTTATTTACAACCCATAAAAATATTTCCGCTGGACCTATCCAAGTTGTCGATCAGCTCTCTCATGGAATCAGCCTCCCGAATGGTCTTCAGGTTGACCATCAGTTCTCGACTCCTCTTCGAGCCCACACCCAGCTGTTCCATTTTGTCGATGATTTCGTCGGAAGTGCCGAAAATCTTCTCCCCATTATACTCAATGAACGGCATGGATTGGTCATCATAGAGCCCATTCATCAACAGTCCGTCCGTGATTCGCTGGGAAAAAATTTTTATAAAAAAAATCGAATCTATTTTTTATATAAAGAAGTCGTAAAAATTCCTAGCTGAAAATAAAATACAATTTATGGGGTCAAAAAGTTAATTAGGTAACTTCATTTTTTTTATCCGTATTTGGGTCGAGTTGGTCTGAAAAATTACCCTAAACCTAAAACCCTATCTTAAGAACAGTTTTGGTAGATAAAATAAATTTTGAACAATGCCAGAAAGAGGCTTAAAAGGATATTAAAAAATAATTTCCGGCAAGTGTGATTCGATTTTATTAAAAAATAAAATTAATTTCTGGACTAAATTTGACAATAAACAATAAATTTAATATGAAAGTTTGGGTATACTTAATTCTGAAAATTTTTTAGTGGGTTCAACTATCGGGAAATGTTTTATTTGCAATAAAAATGATTTATAGTCGTATAGAAGATAATAATTATGTAATTTAAATATTTTTCAAAAATATATTACGAAAAATGGGATTTTGCGCCATTTCAGCCATGTCTCCAATTTGAGGGCCTTCGGCGAAAGACTTGCCACGACACTTGTCCGTGGGAATTGAACCAAATACACAGTGTCCTGGCGCCAATTTTGGACGATTCGTCCTGCAAAAATAGAATTAATAAATTTTATTCTATTTTTTTTCAAATTATGCAAATACAGTTAGCATTACATTGTAAATATGATTAAATTAGAACTATTTAATTGCTAAATTTACTGAATCTATTTACCTACTTTAAGTACTTAGGCATTAGTGGATTTGTATATAGTCAGTTTCTAGGTTGATTTTCCGGCAAAAAAAAAGTTTATTCAGAATTTTTTGAAAATCCTTGTAAAAAACGGATTTTTCTCGAAAAGTTCAAAAATTTTCAAAGAAATTTGGAAATTTAAAACACCGAAAGACCGTGCATAAAATCATTTCTGCTAGATATTTGCCTTTTATTTTTGTCTAGTAAACTATATATAGAGTTTTTATTTTGATTTTGGCACTTTTTTTCACGGTTTTTAAACACCCTAGCCAACACTTTATAACAATTTATTATACTTTACCCCTGAATTATAAATTTGTGTATTTGTCCAGTTTTTGTGCATGCACTTTTTTCTCCTCTGCCAACCCCAAAATTTTTGTTTTGGTTACAGCCAGATTATACCAATAAAAATGATGAATTTCTATGGGGTTTCCGAGGACGCTGAATAGGATGGCTTGCATTGTTTTTTTTTAATTTCGAATCATTTTAGATCGAAATTCGAAAAATTCATCAAAATATAACATTGTTTTGCACAAAAACCTTAAAAAAGTCCCCAAATTATCATACCCTTGTCGATGAACTGCTCGTCCAGCGTGTCAATGTCCAGCGGGCGTCGTGCGCACAACTTCTGCACGCCATGGATGACGCCGTTCATCAGGTTGACGATGAACTTGCCCATGGTGTAGGTCCATTGGAGTCGGGTGTGGTAGATCTTGTAGATCTCCTCAAACTCAATGTCCACAAACTTCTTCTGCGGGTCTTTGAGCTGCAAAAAATGGGGGAAAATTATTTTTAATTTGTTAAAAATCAAAAAATTTTAGATATATTAATTTTAATGTTTTATATGGCTAAAATTTTTGGAAAATTGTCCAAGTGTTGTGATTTTAAAATGGAAAATTTTTTAAATGGATTGGTTAACTAAAACTGATTTTTTGAGGGTCCTCTGAAAGTGTTGAAATTTTTTCTTAACATAACGATTTTTCGAAAAAATTCTTAAAATAACGTAATTAACTGTTTTTGGGTTTGGCCTAGTGAGCAATAAAAAATCGAAGTCATTAGCTAAAAGGAGGGTATTTAAAATCCTTGCATCGGTTCATTCAATAAAGAATATGAAAATAGATTAAAAAGTTTATTCTGAAAAAATTTGCATAAAAAAGCTTTGAGAAAAAGAATTTTTCTCTATAGTTTATAAATATTTTGAAGCACTTTATAAAAAGATTTTGAAATATAAAAGTTTAGAAAATATTTAAAAATTGAAAAATTATATCCATAAACGAACCTGCTGAATGCTTCTCTCGAATATCAATTGAACCATCTAAAAAAGATTTTGATTGAATATAAATTTCGCTATTTAACTTCTAGTCCCATATACTGTAGTATATTATTTAAAATTGTAAAAAATGCTTATTAAAATTATTATAGGTATGTGATGTTCACACCACTATGAATATATACAACACAAGAATATTTAAGCAATATACTTGTGAAGTTATTCAACGAGCACGAAAAACCCCAATAAAAATCTAATTCTCGCTTATATCTGCAAATTTTTATTTTTTTTAAGTTAACCACTCTTAGCCATTATCCAAAAATTTTTCTTTTTTTTCAGGAGGGTCGAATACGAAGCAGATCATTCCGCCCTCCTCGGTCTTGGCCTAGCAATCTCAAAAAAGTCGGCCATTGGGTTCTAAGGTCCTGAGTTCTAGTGATCTGACCCCCTTTTGTGCAGAAAAACTGAAATTTCTGCGGAGGTTAAATCAGTCGGGGAAGGGGGGGGNGGGGGGGGGAGGGGGTGAAAATGGCCAGGGGAGAAATCCATCGGGAATGAAAATCCTGGGGGTGAAAACGCGGTGGTGAAAATGCAGGGGTGAAAACCGTTGTTTCATGAATAATGTCCCTGGTTTAAATGATATACATTCACCAAAAGAATATGAGTAGATACCAACGAATATAGTAAAGTATACAAAGCTACGAAGTTATATAGTCGTTATGGTTTATAGACCCAATATTTGTTGTCAGAATAAACTGCCTATGAATATATAATAAGGCATATTCGCTATGAGAATATACCCGGCATACCTGTTTGTTCTTGTGGTGGTCTGTGCTCAGCCATTTTTGGATCTTCTGGCTACCCATGTGGTTTGCGGTCAACAGACCAGCACCAATGCTCAGAATTTCGGTGGGCGTGTTGAACATGATGGACACAATGCGTTGGAGTCGGTCCGAAATCAGGTGCATGGTGACCGGGATGTAGATGGCCACGAAGCCGAAGAAGAAACTGGAATATCACCATAGCTTTATAATTCCATTAGTCACAAATATTAAATACCGTATTTTCTCCAATAGAAGCCCCAAGGCTTCTATTTTTCAACCCCCATCAAAAGATGGGCTTCAATTAGAGAGGGGGCCTTTATTTATCAATTCCCCTCTTAAGGGGGCTTCTATTGGAGAAAATAACTGTAATAGGAATTATATCTTAGCTTCTATAATTCTATCCCCTCATATATGAACAATAAATAGGCGAAAAACGAGAATATCACCAGGATTATATAATTCCATATGCCATATTAAATAACATTTATGATAGGAAAAAATTGGAATATCTCCATGTTTTATATATATTCCATAACCAATAGTTGTATAATAGGCATTAGAAGAGAGGGAAGAATTTTGAATAACGCAATGGATATGTATTTTTATGCCCTCATATATGCACAATAAGTTTGGAATATTCTCAAGGCTTATCTAATTCTAATTTAAAAATAAGCAAAAACTTGGAATTATGCTATGTTATTATATTTATGCAAAATTATTATATTTATGCAATTCGACATCTTCAAAATAATAGGTATGTAAATGAGGATGAAACCCGAATATCAATATGGCTTATATAATATTATAATTTTAGCTGATGAAAAACGGAATGTAAAAGGGAATATTATCTCGGCTTGTATACAGTATTTCATAGATTCATTTTATTTTAATGGTTTATTTCATAATAATATAGCAACTACGCTTAAATTTTACATATTTAATTCATTGTCATATGGAAGCTATGTCGATATATGTTCTTACTATATATGTAACCACATTCTATAAGAATATACTCGTATAAATCCATGATTAGACATCATAAAAATATTATAATTTCGGATGATAATAAAGGAATTATACTAAAAGAAAAAAGACCCATATACTAATATAGTATATAAAATGTATAAATTTCTATAATTACATATAGTAAATGTAAATGGTACCCACCTGATCACCGATCCGATACCCATGGAATTGAATGCCAAAGCCGTAGCACTTTCGATCTCCATGGCATGCATGGCTTGCACTCGGCAGTACTTGAACAATCTCTGCATGTCCATTTTGCCTAATAACGTGTCTTCATCGGGTCTGAAAAATATCAATTTTGAAATATTTAACTTCTTCACTTTATTTTTTAAACATATTCCTCATTCTGCAGTAGTATTTATAAAATTTTGATAAATAAAGACTTGAGAAAGGTGGAATATTTGGATATTAAATTTAAAAAATCTATCATCATAAGTAAGAACTTAATTGATTTTACAAAAAAAAATTTTGTTCATATTATTCGAAAAGTTTTTGGAAAAGTTCAAGATTGGGCTATCACGAGTAACCGGTCCCGGTTCTGTACCTTGGGAAGAAGCCATGGTCGATCAACTTGTAGACGCCCGCAGTGCGATACTTGTGCCATTTCTCGATCTCGCGGGGCACCATTGCGGCCGAAGTGGATGCTGCTATCTAAAATTGTCGTTGTTGACATTTCTAATAATCAGATCTCGTAAAGTAGGTTACCCGACATTTGCGCCCCCGACATTTGCGCCCCAATCGATATAACTTGGTTCAAATGCAACCTAGAGAAATAATTTTGGTGCTGAAAAATAGAGCAAAAAATTAGCTACAAAATAAGCCTAAGCTCATTTGAATTGGTTCACTATGAAAAAAGTTATGGCCAAAATACTCTGAATTTGGCCAAAACCGTCTATTTTGGCCATAACTTTTTTCATAGTGAACCAATTCGAACGAGCTTAGGCTCATTTTGTAGCTATTTTAATTATCTATCTTTTGACACCAAACTCGTTTCTTTTGGTTTCGTTTGAGCTGAGTTATATCGGTTGGGGCGCAAATGTCGGGGGCGCAAATGTCGCGACACGGTAAAGTAAACTTCAAAAACGAATTACAGATTTATAGTCACTTGTTATACCTTTAAACATTGATATTTTGATTTTTTTNGAGACTTTTGACATTTTATGTTCAGGCCTGAATACAACTGCGGAATACTCGCTGCCACTAGTTGGTTACCCACCAATCTGCTCGCGAGTCGCGACCAGTGTTTGCGATGATCCACCCTTTTCAGAAATGATCTGATCTGATCCTGATCCAGGGGCCTGGATCATCAAAAATGATCTGATCTGATCTGATCCGACCCCATGGATCAGGATCAGATAGATCAGATCACGCTGGATCATGATCTGGATCAGACCAGATCATTCCGGATCACCAAAAAAAGATCTAATCTGAAAAATCCAGCTTGAAAAAATGAGAAAATTTCCAACATAAATTGCTACATAATATGAAATATAATTCAGAAGAATAAACTCATTCATTTTCTCAAATAATCATTGATGTAAGTGATCAATATTCGATATCGAGCTATATTATAAACTTTTTCATGAAATTTCGAAAAATTAAAGGGAGCAAAAAATAGGGCATAAATTATCCTTTTATACTTTTGGTCTAACAATGTCTAAAAATTTATAAAAGTATTCGTGCATGTTATTCGGCACAGACCAGGATATTTTTCGGCACAGACCATAATTAGGGTGAAGCGGGACCGAGATTTCTGGCAAAAAAATCAGAACCATGATTGATGGGGATTAGAAAGCCGAGATCGGGAGTGAAAGAGACCAGCCCTTAGCTCAAAAAAAAATTTGCAAAAATTTAAAAAAAATTTTAACATTTTTTTTCAAAAAAAAACTTTAAAAATTTGTAGAAAATTATTTCCATTTTTTTAAGCCTGAATTAAATAAATTTTTCTAAAATTTTGAATTTTTCTGAATTTATTTTTAATCTTTGTATTTCTCAATCTATGTACATATTAAGTTATGGATTTTTTTACAATCTAAAAAATGAGATTTAATTTTTAAGGGAAATAAAAGAATTATTTTTAAGAAATTTAAAATGACAGAAGAAATTTCATTGTGTTAGGGGTGCGGTGGTCTCGATAGGGACAACCGGAGAAAATTTTGTAAATTTGGACCCTATTTGTTAAGAAAAATTTTCATTTTTTTGTCAGTTTTTGACTCCAAAATCAACTTTTTTTTCTTTAAAAAATCCGAATTTTGGATCATTTTCGGATCACGCGAAAAAAAGTGATCCGGACGTGATCTGATCTGATCCTGGGTTTTCAAAAATGATCTGATCCTGATCTGATCCATGACCCTAGATCAGATCAGATCAGGATCAGATCATGGATCAGATCATAATTTGGTGGATCACGCAAACACTGGTCGCGACTAGTAGTCCAGTTTCTAGGTCGGCACGTCACTAGCTGGAACACCATTAGTCGGTGAGCCACTAGGCTACGCGCCACTAGTTGGCCTCGCCACTTTGCTACCTGTCACTAATTGGACTAATCGGCTAACACTAGGTTCTAATTTGCTAACCACTAGTCTACTCGCCACTAGCCGGCCCGCCACTAGACTCGCCACGTGTTGGCTGCCATTGGGTATAACCGTATACCCAATGTTAGAAGGGCTCCTATTAGAAGGGCTCCTTCTATTATGAGGCCTCCCTCTAAAATAAGACCCCTCTTCGACAGAGGTTGAAAAATATAAGGCCCTCCCTCTATTATAAGGCCTCCCAAGACGGAATTGATGCAATAGAAGTCTGCTGTTAAGTAGTATTTTTGATAGTTTTTTAAGTAGAGTTTTCATTGTATTTTACGGAAAAATAAATAAAAATTTCAAGAAAAATGCCTCTTTAGTGATTTTTCAACAAAAGACATAGCACATTATTGGCCACTCTCCACTCCGACTTATTAGGTTGAAAAATATAAGCCCCCCCCTCTGTTATAAGGCCTCTCTCCCTCTATTATAAGGCCTCCCTTCGACCGAGGTTGAAAAATATAAGGCCTAGGCCTTATAATAGAGAGAATACGGTAGTCCATCCCAATGACAAATTTCATATTGGCTGACCTGGTTGGTGAACGCGTTCAGCCCAAAGTAGCGCCATCCGGGCAACAGAGTCATCACAATGTTGTTGGGGATGGAGCCGATGGCGGCGATGCCGCCGGAGATGGACGCGTCCTTCATGTCCGCCCAGAACTTCTTCATCGTCCGGGGCATGAATGATTTGCCCTGGAGCATGCCCAGCGTCCGCTTGATCACGAACGAGTCGAATGTCTCGGCGAACAGCGGGGTCAACGAGTCCAGGATGATGGCCAAGGTGATGGTGACCGGGTGGGTGTAGCCTTAAGTGGGCGATATTCGAAAAAATCTGCACAAAAAAGCCAAAAGAAATGAGCAAAAAAGGCACAAAATTGGCAAAATATGCACCAAAAAATGCCAAGATATGCGCATAAAATATGCTCCAAAAATCATAAATTGCACCAAAAAAATATGCGCAAAATGCCAAAATAAATATTGCAAAATAAAACAATTTATGCAATCTGCTCAGTCTCAGTGTATTAATCTATTTATAAAGCAAATTTAGACCTTGGCATTTAAGATTAAAAATTAAATCTATCACGTTTCAGGAAATATGTATGTAATTACTCAAGAATTTGAAAAAATGTGAGTAAAAAGGCAACATTTTCTCCTCTTTAGAGATCTGTCTGGGGTAGGTGAGGTCGCCGATTTTCGAGATCGAGATTTGCCGGAATTGAAAGATGACCCAGAAACCGAATCCCGAAATCAATATTCAAATCGGGATCGGGTTTATGGCGAGAAAACCCAGATTTAATTAAATGCAGAAATTTGTGGAATAAAAAATCAAATATCATCTTAAAATTTCAAAAAAAAAACTACCTAATTGTAAATGTGATTAAAATTCAATTTTCTCTTTCATCAGCTAGTTTCTGATTTGTTTCTTTAATTTTTTTTTTGCAAATTTTTCTCACTTAGCACTTGGGCCACTCCCCAAACAGCCACATGCCAAAGGCCCAGGTCCAACACGCTGGCAATGGCGCCACTGCCAACCAGACTCAGCACCAGCGCGGACCACATGTCGTTGCCGAACATCTGGGCGTTCAGCACCGAGTTGACTATTTGGGCGCCTGAAAAAATTGGAAGAATAAGATTTTTTGATGTGGCATGGAAAGGTTGGCAAAAATTTCCAAAAATCCTTTTTATTTAGTTCAGAGAAATTTATAGAATTGTTATTTTTACAGAAAAAAAATTGGTCCGAACTCCGAACAATGACAAAATAAATAATTTAATAACTTGGTTTTTTTTATATTTCAATAAGATGCAACCAAAATTTATGGAAAAAGCAAACAAAAGTTTTTAACCAAAAAATACATTTATCAATATAATGCGAGTTATATGGATCGTTATTGTAATTTTGAAAAAATATAGTATCAAAAAACGGAAAAATCAAAAATTAATAATTTTTAAAAAAAATCACCATAAAAATTAATTAATCCAAAAAAAAATCATTAATCTTCGAATAAAAAAAATAGTAATTTTTTATTGAAAAAATCATATTTATAAAAAAATGCAAAATACCTAAGCGTCCGCGCAAGTCCATGGACACCTTCTGTTTGTCGTTGTTGTTGTAGAGCGCGTGCTCGATCAACGGTTTGACG
Organism: Rotylenchulus reniformis; assembly: GCA_001026735.1. Taxonomy (NCBI): domain Eukaryota; kingdom Metazoa; phylum Nematoda; class Chromadorea; order Rhabditida; family Hoplolaimidae; genus Rotylenchulus; species Rotylenchulus reniformis. Next base: position 27,548 of record LDKF01001583.1, read on the forward strand.
CGGTAGCAGGACGCGTTATCGCGCAGCTTGCGCGTGTACACCCTGAACACCTGGTCGTCCACCGTGTACGTGCTCACACCCTTCTGATTCAGTTTGTACTGGTAGAACTGTAAAAGAGAAATTGACCAAGTATATATAGTATGAGACGGCCCACGTACCGTACCGTAGTACGTACATGAACTTCATGAAGTATGTTAAACTCTGTTTAATTATTTTTTAAAACCTGTGCTAACCAACATACCGTACTTTTCACATGTTTTCAATACGTGTACCCCACGATTACAGGGAAGTACGTGTTTTTTCAAAATGTCGAATACTAGTATTGAATATGGGTTTTGAATTTTTTTCATCTTATTACTATATTTAACATTATTGAAAGAGTGCCTAATATTCGATTTGTGATTTTGACACTTATCGAATTTTTTTTCGATTTTAAAATTTCAGATAATCCCTTTTCAAAGGTTTCTTTTTTGAACCATCTTTTTTTCTCAAACCATCCAATTTCGATTTTTTGATTCTCTGGAAGTTTGGAATGCTACTTTCAGATCATCGGGAATTTTTTTTTGGTCATTCTAATGCATATACCTATCTTATTTTAGAGTGAATACGGTATCATAGCTTTTATATATATATAATATATGCATTAGAATGACCAAAAAAAATTCCCGATGATCTGAAAGTAGCATTCCAAACTTCCAGAGAATCAAAAAATCGAAATTGGCAGGGTCCTCCACCAACTTTACCTTTGCAGGGTCCTCCACCAACTCCATCAGCTGTTGGTACTGCTTATTGTCAATGTCATTGAACATTGCGTCCTTTTTCTTGTTGTTCACCAACATGTCCTTCAATACGCTTTGGTAATGGCCAAACACCTGCAAAAAAAATGATAAAAATAAATTTTAAAAATTATTTACGGTGTCCATTTTTGCTTCAGTACCCAATATTTTAATCCATTTGGATGTAAAAGAACAGTTTTAGGTGAAAAAAAATATTTCTTGAATCTCTTATTTTGAAGTTTTACCCCTTTATTTACTATTAGACCAAAAAAATTAAATTGGCTAAAAAATTAGATCCATTTTATTCGAATTTGAATTGGCTCATTATTGTAAAAATAATTTGTATAATCTTTTTAAAATGCAATAAGAATTTTTATCATTCAAGTTGAGCTTTAATTTTTAATTTTTTTTGATATTATTATTTTTGCAAAAAAAAATAATTATAAAGACCAATTCTAAGAAATTATCGAAGTTATTGAACCCAATTTTTTACATTTAAAAAATCCATTGTGGCCATTGAAGCCGAAATTTTTTATCTTTAGTCAACCAAAAAGAGAGCCAAAAGAGAGTAATAAACTTCAATTTGCGCAAAAAATTACGGATTTTTGTAAATAATTTCTTTTTTTTTGTAAATATCAAGAATTTTTAACAAAATTTTATTTTTTTGGATTTTGGATGATCATAATAGTCCTTAAGGATGTATTTTGATTAATTTATTATTTTTTACATCCCATAAATATATCAAAATCCCTAATTTTTTTTCTCCAAAATCCCCCAAATTTCACCTGCTGGTCCAGCGCCAGCTGCTGGTAGAATTGTTCTGGATGCCACACAAAGCGCATCAGCTGGTCCAACTCGTCGTCCTTCAGTTCGCTGAATGCCTTTCCGAACTTTTTGCCCTTGAACATGTTCTTGATCCGTTGGATTTTGCCCACGCCGTACTGGGCGGGCAGAGTTTTGCGATAATCCTGAAAATTTTAGGAATTTTTTTTATTTAAAAATGAAAAATATTACTATATATTAATGCATGAAAGATTGAATTCCTGTCTATAAAATTCTTAACTTCTTCCCGAGTTTATTGTAATTTTATGTGGATACCGTATTCCGTGGTTTTTTTATAATAAATTTCATCGAAATAAATTCCATAACGGTGTGGAGTATGGGACCATTCAATTCAGAATTTTTGTCTAATCTTATTAGGGCCAAAATTATAAAAAGCAACTATCTATATGCCAATATTTTTATGGACCTCATTTTCTGCGTTCATTTTCTTAACTAGAACTTTTTTGGCCTATTGAGTTAAAAAAAAATTATTATGATTTTTCCGATTTACTTAAGCTAATTCCTTATTGCGGATTTTCCAATTTCCCGATTCCCATGCCCCTGATTTTCCGCAATTTCCTCCGACCACCTCTGCACACCTTGAAGATGTCCTTGCCCAGCTTGCTGCCCGTCTTCTTGAACCCGTACGGAGCTTCGAAGAACCGCTGCAGGCGCTCCCAGTCGTCCGGTTTGATGTGCCGGAACGCCTCCGCCTGCTTGGTCCGCATCGCCTCCTTCAACACCTCCGCCAACAGTTGGCCTTCCGGATCCTCGACCGCGTCCAACTTTTGGCCATTGGCCAAGAACTCGTCGGGGTCGGCCAGGAACAGCATCAACTGTTGGTACTGCGCAGGGCTCAGCTCGTCCAGCTCCGGATTCGACGACTTGTCGTCCACCAACGCCAGCGTGTTCCTGGAAGTGATTCATCAATCATGTAGGTATGTATGTATTTTGTCGTCAAATAATAAATATCTGACCACCCCTACTATATCTAACTTTCTTAGGTATAATACCACCCAGAAATTTGCACCATTTTTTACATTTTTGAGTAGGTTGATTCGTTGTTAGGGTCGTAAAATATTGGTCTATCGGTTGCAAGCAAAAAAAATTTTGAATGCAGATTCTAAGGGAGTTAGGGTAAAACGACATATTTTAATACAATCCTATTACCGAAAAAAAACTATATTAGATCTTTTTTTAATCCTCTGCAGATGGGGGGGTCTATTAGAGGTTTCCATTAGAGTTTTTCAGAGGAGGCGGGGAGGTCTATTGGAGGGATGGGCTCCTAATGGGAGGTGGGGGCTTAATAGAGGTAATACGGTATGCACACAAGTACAACACTTGCCTGAATGCCCGAAATACCAACAGGTGCACCCGGTCTGATGTGTCGAATTGTCGCGGGTTTCGCAGAAATTGGTCCAAATATTTGGTGTACAAATATTCCGCCGCCTCCTCGAACCCATCAATCTTCCGATCCTTTTTTGCCTTTTTCATCAGCTGATCGTCCCGGATCAGTGCCTTGATCACCACCGGTTTGGAGGCTTCCAGCGCGTCCAGAAGGGCTTGCTGCACCGTGGCACTCAACTGCTCGGTGTAGCCGAAATAGCCGGTCGGATTGGCGAGCATTTTTGCTGAAAAATTGCAAAAAAATTTCCAAATTTTTATGGCCATAATAGAAAGTTCCGCTTTGTCCAAAAATGTTGTTTCCAACCAAAACTCTGGTGGGAACTGCATCGGTAAGCTAAATATTTGCCAAACATGCGGGTTAAAAACCGAACATTATTTTTTTGGGATGTTTAGAAGATGTTTAAGAAAGTTCGAAACGTTTGGTTGATCTAAATATGATAATCAGAAAATGATGTCCGGATGATGTTTTTGAGTATATTTATGCAATCATATGCTAAAACAAACGACAATATATGGGTGCTATGGCGTTTAAAAAAGTGTCATAATCATAATTAGGCGTTTAAAAAAAGTGCCAAAACCCAGTATGCTTCAAAAACTTTTTTGTAAGACTTGTTAGACCAAAATTTCCAGCGACAAAGTTGTGCAGAATTTTATGATGATTTTCGAATGGTATTTTTATTTTTTTTTGAAATTCGAACAAAAAATGTGAAATTTTTTTTGAAAATATCGTAAAATAGGTTATTTCACGAAAATTTCGAACTTTTTGTTCGAGTTTCGAAAAAATAAAAATACCAGCAGATAGAGCATAAAATTCTGCACAATTAAGTCGCTAGAAGTTTTGGTATACCAAGTGTTACAAAAAAAGTTTTTGAAGAACATACTGGGTTTTGGCACTTTTTTAAAACGACCCAGCACCAATATATGTTCTAATTCTAATCACATTTTTTTGTTATCGAGTTTGGATCCAAAAATTTGGTCGATAAATTTATTTTAAAGCTTATAGATCAACAGCTTTGATGCATCATAAATTGCAGAATAATTTTTATATTTTGCACAAATGTTCCCCGGTGCTGAATCGTTAAAAAATTGGCCAATGTGACCAGTCTGTCAAAATCTTTTTTTTTAATTGATAGGCCCAAAAGTATAAAAAGCAAATTGGTGCATAATTTTAGGCTTTATCTTTTGGCGTAATTCGAACAAAAAGTTCGAAATTTCTAAGGTTTTTACACGAAAATTTTGAACTTTTTGGCCGAATTTCAAAAAAAAAAAGAAAATATCAGAAGATTGAGTATAAAATTCTGCACCAGTTTGCATTCTGCACCAGCCTAGAAGGTTTAAAAAAGTTTTTGGCCAGATTGTTCAAATTGGCCACTTTTTTAACGGGATCAAGACAACTCGACCCCTGACTGATTCCAAGCGTGATAACTCGGCTTAAACCCAACCAAGAAAAATGCTCTTGGTGTCAAAAAATAGAGCAAAAAATTAGCTACAAAATGAGTCTACATACTTCCGAATTGGCCCAATACAAGAATAGTTATGGCCAAGATAATCACTCGTATTGACCCTTTTCCTTACACAAGTGATAATCTTGGCCATAAACTTTTTTTGGAATTGGCCAATTCTGATGTATTTAGACACATTTTGTAGCTAATTTTTTGCTCTATTTTTTGACACCAAGAGCATTTTTCTATGTTACATTTAAGCCAAATTATTACGTTTGGAATCAGTCAGGGGTCGAGTTGCCAGTGACCCTTTTTAACGACGCTTCCCCTACCAAAATCGCTGCAAAATCCGTCCGCTAAGCCGTACTCGCTGCACTTTTTCAACATTTTCAGGTCCGTTTCCACGCCGCTGCTGTCGTATGC
>LDKF01001584.1:9176-37809 GCA_001026735.1 Rotylenchulus reniformis
CTGGATTGGGCGCGGGCAATTCGGGCGCTGTTCAGGTTCATTTCAAACATATCTTATTAGAAAAATGAGTATGGCCTCAAAAAATGCAATAAAATTGCAGTTATGAATAAATTTTTTGCTTGTGAACCAGGAGTTTCAAGCTCATACGGTTCCATTAACCCATTTTACATTTTTATTCTTGAGAATCACTTTTCTTTGAGAATGTGCATTTCAACAAAACCAAATAGCACAAAATCAACTGGGCGTAATATTTTATGGGTTGCAAAATTTCCGCATCTTTCTTTGACCGTCTGTCACAGGAATTTTTATTCCACACACTATTTCCACTCTCATCATCACAGCGGGAAATACATTTTCCCGGATCAGCGATCCCAAAGGATCATTTTGACCCCATTTTTTGCGGATTCATTTTTTGTTCCATCACATAAAGAAAAAGGCTTTAGAAAAAAGATTTTTAAAAGGATTCGAGCATCCAAATTTTCTTTCATAGTTGTTTATGGTCGATCTTTTTGAAAAAAATGCTCAAATTCATTTTTTTGGAATATAAATATGAATTGAACAATTTATATAAATTCTTTAATGCATTGAAATAATAAACTTCCCCTAAATTTAGAATTTATTCAATTATTTCTTGGCTTAAATTTTGTTTTTTATAAATTTTTTAATTTGATGTTTAAATATTTTGGGTATTTACATTTTTCGAATTTTAGAACTATGATCCATTCTACAATAAATCCTAGTTTTCATCTAATTTTTTGGTGAATTTTATTACGCGCTTTCCCTCTACATTAGTACTCACAGATATCTATAAATAACCTTCACCATTATCTAACCATATAAATGGAACCCGCGAATCGGTCCAAAAAAGGATCATTTTTAGTCCAAAATCATTATTATGAAAATTTCGGTCTAAAAAGTTTGAATTAAATTTAAAATTTATTTAATTTTTTATTATAATATAATCAATTTTCCCCATTTTTTACTTAGGTTCATTTAATTTTTATTATTAAAAATATTTTTTGTTATTTAATTGTTTTTGAATCATAAAACTCTCCAACCAATGAAATGAATTTTGTAATTTTTAGATATAATCTAATATTGATCGAACTTTTTTGGATCATTGAATTTTACGATTTTTTACCTTATTATTTCTGCAAAATTTTGCCCAAAATGATTCAAAACTCAAATTTCGCCAACATTCTGTTTTTTCTTTTTATAGAATTCATTAAAAATAAATCTTTTAGTAAAATAGTTCTTTATAAAATTTATAGGACCTTTTTTTAAAAAAAAATCCTACATAAAAAAGTAAACAAAACAATAATATCTTATCACTTTCCCAAAAAAAGTTGATTTTTAATTTACTTTTCAAGTTTTAAAATTAAAAATCTACTTAATTTGATTTTTTAAATTTGGATTATTTTTGCTGTAATTTATATTTGTTTCTAAAATTTTCACAGAATAAATCATATTCCTATTTTCACCACAAAAGGATGATGCCAAAAAAATATGTTGTTGTTTTCGTATTTCGTTCTTTTTGAAAAATTTGCTTTTTGGTCAGCATAAATTATCGCTTTTTCAAAAAGCAATGTCTATTGTTTGTTTTTAACCCTAATTTATTGAAAATTCTAACAGTACTATGATTTTATGATTAAATATTATTTTAAAGGTTATTTTCCCTATTTTTATTTTTATTTTTATAATTTGAATATTCTGTCTCTAATTTTTCCGATCCGGAATCCGGACACACTTTGCTGCCCAACATTACAGAACCACCACCAAATCCACAAATCCATTCAGCATGAAGCACTTTCGCCTCCGATTTGGTGCCCTCAATTATTTGTAAAGCATTAGGGATCGGAGATGCTCTTCATCCACCGATAGAAATGAAAGTTCATTTTTCTTCGAAAAATTGCGCAAAACTTTCAGGATATTCTAAACTTTTTTTTCAATTGGAACCCTATCATTTGGCAACAAATGTTTATGGGGAAAATTCGTAAAAAGATAAAATTTTAATTGGGGACTAATTTTCAAACAGATTAAGTCCGCAAAATTAATCAAATGGTTCTTAACAAAAAAAAGATGGGCTTTAAATTTTTAGAGGAAATTATTTGTTCGAGGAAAAGCCTCTGCAAATTTTCCTAAATAAGATTTTTCAAAAACAATCATAGAAATTAAAAGAATAGCCCTATTAATTTCTCTGAAACCGATTCTATTTATTAAATAAATAAAAATAATGAATGTAATTGCCGATTGATCGATCCCATGACATGATCCCAATCTTCTTATGATCATATTATGATCGTTTCGTCAGCTCACCATCCTGACCGATTCCACGGGGTACAATTTGGGGTGGGGTGGCTGAACCAGTTTTGGTCCTCATCGTCGTCATTTATGGATTATTTCTTAATCTATTTATTTTTGTACGATTTTAAGTTAAACAATTTTAAATTTTTTTGATTATTTTTTTTCTTTGGCCAATTTTTTCCATTTTCCCTAAATTGTTTAATTTTATAATTTTAGTCATTTAGGAAATTTCTACAGAAAATTATTGCTAAATTTCGAAATTAATGCATCTGATAAGAATTGTGACGATTATATCGCGACACACGAGTTTAAAGTGAAATTAATGATCGCTATGGTTTATCCGGTTCATATGATCATTTTTGATGGACGCGGAAAACTGATAGAAATTCGATAAAAATTTTGTTTTGTCAAAATATTTTTGTTCCCCATTTTTTGCCCTTTTATTGCTGGTTTTTCAGAAATTAAAGTAAAAGATTAGAAAAATATTTTTCATATTTTTTTATAGTTTAAAGGCAATAAATAAGAAGGATCAAAAAATATTTATTTCCAAAATATAGAAATTATAAAATCCACATTTACTTCTCTCCCCCNCCCCCCCCCCCCCCCAAAAAAAATTAGCATAGGTATATTATTTAGAACTTGCCAAATATGTAATTTTTTTATTTTGGTGGTTGAAAAATTAAAAAAATAGAGTGAACTAATAAATATAATTATAAACTATAAAAATCTTCCATTTTTGATCAATAAATCCTTTGTTGGAGTTTTCTTAATTATGGTTTAGTCTGTAATTAAAATTTCTTTTTTACCAATTTTAATATCAAATAAATATTCAATGAAATCTCGGCGTTTTTCGCGAAAAACCCAAAAAATTGGCATGGTTATTGTGAATTTATGAAAATTTTCATAGAAATTCGAATTTTTCCTGATTTGGCTAAAATTTTCAAAAGTGGAAACTAAAAATTTACTAAAGGTAACTACAAACAAAATTCAATAATTTTTGCCATTTATGCGCTCAATATTTTTGCATAATATTTGATTTCACTGATCTTTTTGTTGTAACGAATTTTAATAAATTTCATATAAACATGTATATATCGGTTTTTAGGTTTATTACTCTTTTCCAATTTATGCAATTTCAATTTAAAATGCGGACAAATCGGCCTAAATTTCGCTGAAATTTTAAAACCTATCGAAAAATGGCCTTCGGAGTGGCCCAAGTGAGTCCGGCGGACGGGAGTAGCAGTACAGCGAGCACTGCTGAGGCCGGCACCACGGGGTTCGGAATGAGTCCGACGGCATGTCGAGTACCGGGAACGTCACGGTTCGGGGAGGCCAATTGGAAGGCAAAGTTCGCGTGCAAAAAATTCGAGGAAAATAAGAAAAAATTCTGGGAAAATTATTCAGGGAAAATTGAAATAAAAATTAAGAAAATTGAAATTAAAAAAAATCAGACAAAATTCAATTGAAACAGGAAAATATTAAAAAATCAAGATTGTTATGCAAAAATTTTAAAAATTAATTATAAAAAAAATTAATAATTTAGCAGAAATTGGTTAAATTATAAAACCAATAATAATAATAATTAAAATAAATGTTTTTATTTATTTCTCCAAATTCAGACTCGCCATAAACCTGATTGCCGGTGCCGCGATCATGATCGCCATTTTTGCAGGCCTTTTCCTGTTCGTTGTGATGCCCCAACTCGGGGGCCATGCTCAGCATCAGGCCAGGGTAAATTAATTTTTATTTTACATCAATTTTTTATATGAGAAAATAATCATTAATTAACATTTTACCTCTAAAATTTTACCTTAAATTTTTATAAGAAATTTCCCTTTTAAAAAGCATTTTTTGAACAAAGATTTGTTTTTTTTCATAATTTATACTAAATTTTATGAAAACATTTTTATTATTTTCTCTGACAAAATTTTTAAGGGTTTTTAATTTTTGCCATTTTAGTTTTCCGGCGGTCGGGAACACCGCTATGATTGGCCTCCCCCCTCCTACTCACTTTTGGGCCGATTTCGGCGTGCAGCAATCACCTGCGATCACGGCATTTGCAGCGAAATCGGCAGGGATATAATGCTGAAGGTATGAAATAATATTTTGTTCTTTTAATAAAATTACTTTCGAAAATTTACTTTTCATTAAAACATTATTATTCTTTTCTTTTTTAGTTAGAAGTCAAAATTTCAAACATAAACAGTCGAAAAAGATTAAAAAAATAAAAAATAATATTTACATTATTTTTTAAATAATTTACCAACATGGGGATGAAAACTTGGGAAAAATGAAAATTTATTGATATATTTTTTGTGATGATCGCTTATTTACTGGTCAAAAATAATGTAAATTTTACCTTTTTTGATAGATATCAGATAAATTTTCAATTTTAGGGCGGTAATGCCATCGATGGAGCAATAGCTTCGTTGTTCTGCTTGGGTGTCACGAATCCACAAAGTAGCGGATTAGGTTAGTGATTTTTTTGAACAATTATTAAATATAATTTAACTTTTAAGATTATAATGCGAAGAAAAATTCAAAAAATATATAGAAAAATAAAATTCAAAAATTATTCAAATTTTAGTAGCGGAAATTCGGAGGAAAATTTATTTTGGTACTTATGCAGTCTACGTGCCAATTTTTTTGAAAATATTAAATTTTTTCATAAAATCACCTAAAAAAGACTTCCAATTTTTGACCAGAATTTGATTTAACGTCATTTTTTGTAATGCGTCATCTGACTTGCTTATTGACGCTGGTGTCAAAAAAATTATTTAACGTCTTTTGTGTCAAAAAGGACGGAGAATGGCTCAATACGTCAAAATGGACGTCGGAATTAGATTCAGCGTCAAAAATTACTTCCGAGAAGTTATTTTTAGGTGATATACGAAAAAAATTTAAATATTTTGACGTCAGCTTCAAAAAGCAACGTTAAATGTCGTCGCTCTATGCAAAAATGGACATCAAAATCGGATTCAGCATCAAAAGTTACCCTAGGGAAGATGGTTTGATATAATTTTTTTCAAAAAAAAAAGTTTGGAAAAATTTGGCACGTAGTACCTTTATTTTTTACCATAAATTTATGACAATTTTTAATAGGCGGGGGTTTCATGATGACATTTTACGATGCCAAATCGCGAAGCTGCAAAGTATTGGATGCCCGGGAAACAGCGCCAAAGGCCAGCTCCAGGGAAATGTTCGGCAACGATGAATGGGCATCAAAATACGGTTTAAAAATAAGGAAAATTAAAATAATAAAAATTCTTAAAAATTTATGAAAATTAGGTAAATGGCGACAAATTTGGCTTATTATAGAAAAAAAAAGAAAAATTTGAATGGGAAATTTTAGTTAGTGAGCATTTGATTATAAAAAATATTTAAGCTAATAAAAAATATAAATTTATTTATTTTTTACAATTTGGTTTAGGGTATCGTGCCATTGCAACGCCCGGTGAACTCGCTGGCTATTGGCTGGCATTCAAGGACTACGGTAGTGGACGCGTAAATTGGTCCGATTTGGTAAGGAAATTTTGAAAAATGATTAAAGAATTTATAAACAGAGAAAATGAGAAATCCTTTGTTAATAGAAATATTTCCTTTAAAAAATTAGATTAAATTTTTCAATTTTTAAAGATAATGCCATCTGTCCGTCTGGCCCGGAACGGAGTGCCAATCTCGGAATATTTGGCCTATGTTTTGAGTGTCAAGGAGAAGCATTTTCGAACTTTGCCTTCCATGCAGTAACTTTTATGGAAAAAAAATAAATGACCAGAAATTTTAATGTTATTTATTTTCAGGAGCTGGATCAATCCTGCGACGAATAAGTATGTTTTTTTTTAAATTTATTTTCTATAATTTTCAAATTTAGACTTCTTTGGTGAAATCTTTTCCAAAAAACCTATTTTAATTTATATTATTTTGGACACAATCTCTAGAAAATTTTCTGCATTCTTTTTTTAACTCACAAGTCAGATATATTTTTTTCAGATTTGTTAGAATTTTTAACAAATAACCATTGCAATAAAATCAAAATGGTTTATTTTTAGAGTTTTTGAGTTTGGCGATGTGATCAGAAGGCCAGAGTTAGCGGACACCATGGAAAGATTGGCATTGGCACAAAATCCAGTGGAATTGTTCTACCGGGGCCAGATGGCCGATGTGATTGTGGCGGAAATCCAGAAAAATGGTGGCAATTCATTTTAATTTTTTAACTTTTTTTCGACTTTTTATTCTTTAAAAAAACTTTGATTTTTCGCGATGGTACCGAACATTTCCCCACTTTCCAGCTAAATTAAAGATTATTTTTTCCATTTATTTCTTGAATTTTGTGATTTGATTTTTATAATTTTTAACATTCAAAAATATATCCAATAATTAATCTCGAACTTCACAATTTTTCTAAAGATAATCAATAATAAAGGTTCTGATTTCTTAATTTCACGAACTTGCACTAAGCTAATAAGTAAATGTTTTTCTGAAAATTTTTTGAATTTTCCAATTTAAGGGGGTCTGCTGACCAAGGAGGACCTGGCCGCCTACCGACCTAAAGTCTACGATTCGCCTTTACAGACCGAAGGATTTTCCGGGTCCTTACGAATGTGTGGACCACCGCCACCGTCCAGCTTCGCGGTCACCCAGGTCATCGTGGCGGTGATGGTCGGTGGGTTATTGGTTTCAAAAATTTTCAGAGAATTTTGGGGATAAAAAAGGAGAACAGTGAAAATTGAGGGAAAATAGCAGAAATATGAGAAATATTGGTGGAATCTTTGATAAATTGAAAAAACGAAGCAATATGAATTGACATAACGGAATTAATATTTTATGAAATTATAAAAAACTTTGAGCAAAAAATGGAAAATTTTAGGGAAAATTAGTAAAAAACTGAAGAAAACGGCGGCGCGGTGGTCGACTGGTCTACGCCTCCATCTCCTACCAAGACAACATCGCCGGTTCGGATCCCTCCGCTGACTCTCTTCACCACCGCGTCCGCCATATACTCAAGCCCGTTGGGAGCACATCCCTTCACTCCAGTGCCCTTAGCCGTCGACAGTGTTCTCTCTCTCTCTCACGCCGACTGCGCGGCAAAGCGGCCAGCAACGGCCCTTGAGCAAGGCCACACTACTACCAATCATCTCTAACAACGAAAGACTCACTGACAAATCCCTAACGTTGTATTGTACCCCCTCCACTGTTAGTGGCGCAGAAGCACAAAGATGTGCAAGTGCCCTTGTGGTTGTAAGAAATAAAAAAAAACGCTAGGGTCAATATGGGTGGAAAATTAATTTAAAATAGTAAAATCAGATGAGGATTGTCCAGGAAAAGAGTAAGTATTCGGTGGATAAATTTAGAGAAAATTTCAAAAAAGAAAAAAATGGGGAAATTTTTTAGTCAAATTTTTGCATTTTCTTCAGCTAAATTCTCGAACTACACCCGATTCGGTAACCCCAGGGATGGGGTACTGGACGACACTGAGTTCTACCATTGGCTGATCGAGGCCCAAAAGTTTGCATATGCCCAGAGGACCAAACTCGGGGACGTGGATTTTGTGCCGGAGGCACTGGAGTTGGCCAGGTCCAAAAATCGATAACCTATGAAAAATTAATACGATAAATCGATAATCAATCTTTTGCAGGGATATGACGAGTCCACGTTATCATCGCGAAATTCTGAAACGGGTGCCCCCTAGGGCCATGTTTTCTGCATATTACGCAGAACAACCCTTCAGAGCACAGGTAAAAAATATTTTATCTTATTTTATTTGTAAATATTCTTTTATTAAAATTGAAAAAATAAAAACTTTACCTTTTTTGAAATTGTAAATATATTCAATAAATTAAAATAAAAACATTCAACGATTATTTTATCAAAATAATTTGAAATGATTTTTTATTTTCAGAAGGAAGATCATGGCACTTCTCATGTTTCAATAATGGATCCGGAAGGCAATGGTGTGTCGGCGACGAGCACAGTGAATCGATGGTACTAAATCAGGGCTCTCAGACGTCCTTTTTTCAAAGATTTGTCCTTTTTTTGAGGGTCCCGATCTTTGAAAATTTAAATGTCCTTTTTTTAAAGATTTGTCCTTTTTTTGGACCAACTGTCCTTTTTTGTCCTTTATTTTTGAGATTTTCGAAAATTTTATTCAAAAAATGACCAAATTTCTTAAGAAAAAAGAACGAAATTTTCAAAATTTTCTCCGGCGGCCCCTGTCGGGACCGCCGGCATCTGCACATAATGGATTTTCTTCAAAAATGCCTAAAAATGATCAATTTTTCTTAAGAAAAAAGGACTAAATTTTCAAAATTTTCTCCGACGGCCTCTATCGGAACCGCTGACACCCCAAACAGTGATCGGAAATTATTTTAACAAATTGTTGCTAATAAGAAATATACGATTTAAACATCAAATTATTGATAAAAATCTGTTAATATTTCTGCTTTGGAAAGCAAAATTAAGCTTTTTAAAAGCGTCCTTTTTTTCGACCTCAAAATCTTTAATTTTAAGCTTGGTGTCCTTTTTTCAGTCACCCAAGACCTGAGAGCCCTGTACTAAATTTAAATTATTAAATATTAAAAAAATAATCTGTCAGATCTGTTAAGTTTGATAATGCTAATCTAATTTACTGGTTTTTTTAAATTTTATCCAAATCCATATCATTAAAATGTATAAAAAATTTATAAACAACAAAATGATTTGTTAAGCAATAATAATTTTTTAGGTTTGGTGCTGTAGTTCAATCCGAACAGTTGGGCATTGTTTGGAACGATGAAATGGTAAGAAAATTATTTCATAAATTGCTTTAAAATTAGGATTTTTCATGAATTTTTTTGAGAAAAAATTTTTATATTAAAATTTTTTAGGACGATTTTTCCTCACCAGGAATGGCCAACGGATTCGGATTTGCCCCGTCGGAGAGCAATTTCATAGAGCCAGGCAAGCGACCAATGAGTTCCATGAGTCCGATGGTTGTCTATGACCAGGCAACGGGAAAGGTGAGAGTATCCGATCTGCAAATTTAAGAAACGCTGGTTCTAATCCAGCTATGAATTTTTAAAAATAATTTTCTAAAATTTCCACCAAAATAGTTATGGTTAAAATTTTTTACCAATTTAAATCGAAAAAATGTAAATGATCAGATGACCTGATCTGAATGACTAATTAAAATAATCAAAAACTTATTAAAAATTATCTCATTAAATTATCAGATAAAAGTGGTAAAAAATGATGAATTTTTTATTTTTGAATTTTTTTCGAGAATTTAAGTGGAATGGTCAAAAATATGAAGTTTAAAATTTTCCAGTTTTTTAATAAAAACGAAAAAATCAATAAAAAATAAGATGATTATAAATATTTAACATATATTTAAAATAAGAACTCATTTTTCCAATTATTCCTGATTTATCTCCTGTTCTCGAAAAAGATCCTTAATCCTTAAAATATAATGTTTAATCTCTGATTAGAATTTACCAAAATTATCATTATTCCAAAAAATGACTAAAATAATTTTTAGCTTAAATTTGTGATCGGCGCCTCCGGAGGCTCCAAAATCATTTCGGCCATGGCTAAACCAGTGATCAGGGTGCTGTGCTTCAATGAGACCATCAAAGAGGCCATCGATGCCCCGACGCTGCACAACCAATTCACGCCGGACGTGACGCAATTCGAAGAAAGCGTGCCAAAGGTCTGATCTGTCAAGTTAGGCAGCGGTGGTTCAAGCACCGAGCCAAAATGAATTTTTTGCACTATTTTGGAAGAGAAAAAAACCATTTGTTCCCATTTATGACTAAAAAAATCAATTTTCTAGGCATATTTTTGTAAATAAATTTTTATAGAGTAGTGTATTTTTAATTAAAAATTTTTATTCTAGTTTTTATGTAGGAAAAAATTTATTTTTATACTTCTTTATTTAGAAATAATCTTTGCTCTAATTTGGCAAATTTGGCAATGGTGCTTTTTCTTTTCAATCAAGCAAAAATCGATTTAACTGCCTAAATACAAAAATTTTTGGCAATGGTCACTGATTTTTAAAAATTTTCTTTAGATTTTTATTGCATTTTAACGTTTTTTATATCATTGCACATTGATAATGGTAATGTTCGATTTTTAAGTACAAAATTTAGATGCCCTTTTCACATTAAAAAAAATACAAAAAAAAATCACTCCCATTTTAGCAACTGCTCAGGGATCTTGAGGTGAAATTCGCACAAAAATTCAAGCTGACAACCGGGTTCGAGGGCATTGTGCAGGGCATTGTGGTTGGGGAAGACGGATTCTTGTATGCTAACGGTGACTATAGGCGGAAAACTAATCAGCACCCAGAGGGATTCTGATCAATGATCCGAGATCAACGATCAATTTTTTAAAGCAATGTGCACTTTTAGGATGGGATTTTAAATATCAGTGATCGAAGTCCAAAACCAGAGTTTGATCCCTAAATTTTTGTATTTTAAACTCAAATGTCATATCAATGCATTTCAATCTCAAAATTCGGTGCTATTAAATTTTGTATATAAAAATAATACAATATTCAGATTATCAATAATAAATCCAATCAAAAGATAATTCATTTTATTCTTATAATTGGTTAATTGATAAAAATTTTTTATTTTGAAATAAAAGCAATAATATTTTGTATTAAAAAAGCTAAAATAATATTTTATTACAATAATATTTTTTTACAGAAACAAATAATTATTTTGTAAATTTAATAAGTTTTAAGAATGTTGTATATATTATGAATTAAGATTTTTTCGCATATTTAAAAAAAATTAGCTCATAATTTTCAGGTCTATTAATTAAAAAATATCAATCTAAAATTTTTAAAAAAAACTAAATCAAACTAAAATTTTTATATGAAGCATTGCTTTTAGTGAATTATTTTAATACAAATAATAATAATAATAATATGTTTTGATTATGTTATTTTAAATTTATTAGAGCATCTGAAATTTGTATCAGTTGTTCTTGTCTTGAGATGATTTGCGGGTCTTTTTGCCGTCAAAATTATATTGTCAAAAATATAAACCATATTTTATTATATTGATCTGCTATCAATCAATTTCTTTATAAATCAGGATAAATTATAATGATAATGATATAGCTTAAATTTTATTTTTTATTTGAATCTTTCATGTCGCAATAATGCATTCGGAGTCCTCGTTTCAGATTTTATTACACTTTCAATAGAATTAATAATTTAAAAAGATTGGTTCCACAAATGAGTTTAAAAATAATTTCGCCTCATCCTCAACCTCCAAAATTTTTAAATATATTAGTATGGGCTATCACTTTTATTTTGATAGTCAAAATAGCTTTTATTTTTTAATTTTATATTGCATCTTTTCCAATTTTATAGTTATTTTCTTAAATATTAATATTAAGAGTTGATTCTATTTTTATTATATAATGATATTTAATTTCTAAGTAATACAATATAATTTTCCAATAAATATCGGATTTTTTCTCTTTTCGGTTGTAAACTTAATAATTTCAATTTAATTTTTAATTGTGTTATTTATAAATTGATTTCGTATTTATCCTTATTTTGCTTTTAATATTTAACCATATTTTTTTAGTTATTTATGAAATTATAATAGTTAAATATAAAAAATAATATTTTTATGACAAATAATGCTTTCACTTTAAAATAAGTACTTTAAAATTTATCATCTTAATTTTTTATATTCTATAAAAATTTCTGCTTATTTTTCCATACAATTTTAATCATTTTAAGATTGGATCACAATTTATCTGATTTTATAATGAATTATATAAATTAATAGGCAACTTTTTGATTGATTAATTAATTAATTTATAATCTTTAAATATGATCATATTAGAATTTGAACTTCATATTAGTTTATAATTATTTTATCTTTTTTTAATTTTAGAAGATGTGCAAAGTTTCATTTCATTGAATCCTAATCATCCAACATTTTATAAATCAATGTGAAATTGCTGAGTTTTTTCATGAAATTACGTTATTTTTGAATTTTCAAGTTTTTTTAGATTGATTTTTTGGTGATATTTTTTTAGAGTAGATTGGGATCGGGATCCCGGCCGATTTTCGGGATCGGGATTTGCCGGAGTCGATCCCGATCCCGATCCCGGATCCCGATTTTCAAAATTCGGGTTCGGGATATCCCGATTGCAATTTTCGGGATCGGGATTATCCCGAAATCCCGAGATTTTTTTCGGGATTTTCAAAAATGGCTTAAAAATGTAAAATTTTTTAAAGAAAAATTCAAAAATTCTTCGAAATAACATTATCATTATAAAAAACTAATTCATTATCATCTTCTTCATCGTCTTTCTCTTCCCTTTCTAATAGTGCGGTAGGACCCATCGGTGCTAGGACATTAAAAAAGGCCCATGTGTGTCAGTCTGACTGAAAATTTTATTTTCGATTTGTGTATTTTTCGATATTTTTGAAAATGTCGAATTTTTCGAAGTTCGAAAAATTAAAAATACCAAGAGATAAAGCATAAAATTCTGCACAACTTTTTTTTCGTCGCCCAATTGCAATCATTTTTTCGGAGAACAGAGATTTCAAAAATCTTCACAGTAATTGTCTAATTGTGAAAAAAATTTTTTTTGTTAAATTTTGACAACATAAAAAAATTATTTTTAGAAAATCCTGTTTTTGAAAATTTTTAAAATCTTAGCGTTAGCCCTCTGAATTTTTTGAACATCTAAGGTCTTTGAATTTTTTTGAAAATTCTAGGCCTTCGAAAAATTTTTTTTTGGTAATTCGTCCATAAAATTTTCCCAGACAAGGAAATTCCCTGAAATTTTCAGAGCCTTGTCAATTTTTTATATGTTCGTTGTGCAAAATTTCATAGGCTTGGTGGAATGTAGCGAATCGCTCAAAATTTGGGTGGCTTTATAATTTTGCAAGTTTGCAACATAGTATAGTCAAACTTGAAATTGGTGAGAACAAAAAAGGGACAAACAGGAAAAGAAAAAAAGAAAAAGATAATAGAGCGAACAGAGAACATGGTTTTGGTGTTGTGAAAATAAAAAATTCAAACATAAGACGATTGGTCAAATTAAAAAGAAGAAAGATACGATTCAAAAAAAAATCAAAAAATTTTCGGGATCCCGGCCGGGATTGAAATCTTGAATTTCGGGATTCGGGATCCAGGCTTCGGGACAGGGATCGGCAATTTCGGGATTCGGGATCAAAATCCCGATCCCGAAACATCGGGATCCCGGCCGGGATCCCGATCCCGATCTACCCTAATTTTTTTATGAAAAATATAATAAAACCACGAATAATAAAAATTCATTGAATAAAGTTGTTGATATTTTTTATAATTTTAATTGTTGATATTTTTTATAATTTTAATACTCCTTTCTTGCGATCACGATATTTTATATTTTATCATATAAAAAATTAAGAATACAATTATAAATGAAACTGCTTTTAATTTAAATTTTATAAAATTCTATAATTTCTATAATTTATTAAACCATTTTTAAATTTATTGTTACTAATTGTAATCAAGGAATTCATATTATTAAGTGGAATTCATATTATGCAAAATATTTGGATTTTATTACATACCGTATTTTCTCTATTTTTACGGTACACCGTTAAATTTTCCAAACTAGGCCGAAAGGTACCGTAAAAATAGAGGGTACCGTTAAATTAGAAGGTACCGTAAAAATAGAGAAAATACGGTATATAATATCTACTAACTCTCGAAACCAATAATCTTTGCTGAAATCAATCAACAACAAAAATAACCATAAAAAATCCTTCTCTGCATCCAAGTCCCATGTTGTTTGCTCCCTTTTATTTCTCTGTTCTCTTTGTGCCATAATTACAATTTGGTTACTGTAATAAATTAATGAGTAATATTTTCAAATCTGTTTTAGTTAAAAAAACGATAAAATAATCGAAACATTAAATTTATTTAAGAAGTGATTATAACTCAGTTGGAAAAAATTTAATTAGAAATTAAGTTAAAAAATTTAAAATAAAATTTGAATTCTTTATTTTTTAGAAAAAAGTTTTTCATCTGGTTACATTAACATTTGTGAACAACTCATTTTTTAATATTTGTTAGATAATAAACTTATTTTCAAAAATTGAATTAATTATGCGTTATTAAAAATTTGAAGAACTAATTATTTATCTCTTTCAATTTCCGCAAAATATCTGCAGCCACACCCTCTTCACATAACGGGAAAAAAATAGAAGGCCAATAAAGAAAATAAGATAAATCAATTTTGTAAATCAATAGAAATCCTTAAACCACTTTTATTTTTGAATGTTTATCTTCTCGTAAATTTAAGAAAAAATTCATATAAACTTTTTATTTATATTGCTTCTCCTCTTGTAGATCAAAAAACATCTTTATTGATGTTTTGCTAAAAAAAGCTGATGCATTTATTATTTGGTTTGAAATATTTTTCTAAACCATTTTTTTCATTAAATCAATTATTTATATGTCGTTGTTGTGAAATTATTTCGTTTAAATTTTTTTTTGTTATTTTTTGTTTTTTTTAATTTTATTTTTTACTATAATATAATATTATTCCTAAAATTTTGATAGATGCACATTATGTTTGTAATCCTGTAATTCATACGTTCCGCAAAATAAAATGTGTTTTAATATGTCTAATGAGTGTATAAACATTTTTATGATTTGATGAGATGGTGCAAATTTTATGGATGGTAACAATATTTTCTATTTTTATAATTTTAAAATTTTTTTTTATTTATAGACCAGATACTCTGGAAGGAGTAAGTAATTATTTCTGTAATTTTTTTGCTGGATCATTTAATTAAATACTAACAATCTAATTTTATATATACCGTCTATGCTCTTGTAATCATCCGGGGGGATTAATTCTACTTCTTTTTTAAGGAGGAGGGGATTAAAAGAGAGGGGGGAATATTAGAGTTAATACTTGTGTCACCGGATAAAGATTTGATTTTTGTAGTCTAACATAATTCCAATTTGATGATGAGTACTAGGCCTTTTCATTAAATACTCAGTTCACTAAGTTCAGTAAAATTTATGAACTGAGTTCACATCAGTTCATAAATTTTTATAATGATTTTAATTACTTTTGTAATTAAAAAACGTTTAAAAATCCAGTCACCAGGGAAAATGGGTACTTTTTGCTTTAAGTTTCCTCTCCCTTTTAGCCCATTAAAAATCAAGTCCTTGAAATAATTTTGGAGGCTGAGTCCAGTTCTGACGTCCACTTTGATGTAATGCCTCATCTGTCATCTGACTTCACTTTTTGATGAAAAAATTGACGTCCGATAACACATTACGTCAAAATGTACGCCAGAATCGTATTCAGTTTGTAAATTGCCCCAGGGAAGTTATCATTAGATGATTTTACGGGAATTTTTCCCAAAATTTTTTTGGGTTAAAAAGGGGACCCAAACTGAAAAAGTAACCCCAAAAAGGTCCTGGGTCAAAAGAAAAACTGCAGAACATTTATGAAGAAAACAATATTTAATCGCTGTCTTACGACATTAAAAACGATTAAAAAGATAGATTGAACAATGTTTTTAAATAAACATTTAAAAATTTAATCTTTCCTGTTTAAATAATCAAATAAATTGTTTTTAAAATTTATTGTTAAAATCAAGAAGAATTGCTTCATGGTTTCTGTCGAAAATTTTTATTTATTTTTTAATTAATATAGATTTCTAAAGAATAACAAAAAAAGTTAATTATTTTTTTTAATTAATCATCTATTATTATTTTTTGATTATTATAATAGATTCTTTCAAATGTTCTATGGTATTCTATTGATTTATATTCTTTTCCAATTTAATCTTTAGAAAGATATTCTTTAAGCTTTTATTTTAAAGATTCATTTGAGAATGATAATTTTGATTAGTAAGTTTATTTAGGAAAAATTTTAATAATTTCTAAGATTGATATTTAAAAGTTGGCTTTTTATCTTTCATTGTTGTTAATTTTTAAGCCAATTATTTTATTAAAACAATTATGTTAAAAGTTTGATGAGATGTCCAGATCTTTCATTTTGTAAAATTTATATATTTTTTAAATATTTCTTATTAATACTAAATATTTAGAGAAAGATTTTATTATATATATATTTTTTCATGTTGAATTTATTTTAATTTTTTGATATACCAGCAATTTTAAATAAAAATTATTTTTCGGAATAGATTCTTTCTTTAGCAAGAAAAATAGGATTAATAAGTTTGAAAATTACTTAAAACAACGAATTTGAAAAAATGTGTATGCTTTTATAAACACAAGCGCTTTCTTATTTTTTATTAATAAATAGATTTTTATCATAAGCTTTTTTTCGATTGAATTTCGTTTTTGTTGATGAAAATTTCCATTAAATTTTATTTTTGTAATAGTTATTCCTTTTAAAAGGTAAAATCCAATTTATTAAATGAATGGCTAGGCTACATTCATTCATTTTTATGTTAAATTCACTTTAAAAAGATCAATTTTAATCTATTTTTGGTAAAAAATTATAGGATAAATAAATTCACTTAATTATTTTTCATTCGTTAATACTTAATATTACTCGTCAGTTTTAGAATGATCCATAAATATATATTTTTTATTTTTTGAAGCATTTATGATATTTAAATTTGAATAGTTCTTTAAATTGTTCATTAATTAAAGTTAATATATATTATTTAAAATTCTGATGATTATTTATCGTGCACATATTGTAAATAATATAATATTTAGCATTTTGTTTATTGATTTAGGCAATTCTTTTTTGATCATTTATTATTTTATTTGATTAATTAATTGAATTAATTCTTTTATAGATTATTTTAATTTTTTGTAATCATTTTTATGTTGTATTCATTTTTTATGAGTGATTTGAAAATTTTTTTTAATAATTATATAAAATTATTTATATTATACATTAAATATATTGAAAAATTATGATTTGGCAATTGATTTTGGATTTGGAGCCTAACACAAGATCCCAATTCCATATTTATGTTACAGTTTATATTGTTTCAAATTATAATTTCAAGTAAGATTTAATAAATTTATTAGGATCTAGAAAATGTTATAAGATTCAAATAGTATTTAAGAATAGCATACATATGAGCCATATTTTTGAGTTATTTAATCAAATGAGCTTGTAAAAGATGTTCCTTTAGGATCGTTCTGGCGGTTATATATTGGTATATTTAATTAAAAATAATAATTGTAATATATTTTTTTCGGTAATATTTTTGGACAAAAAATTATCATTTTAATTATGAATGATTCTTTAATATTATGAACTATATTTTAAAATTATACTTAGTTTAATATTTTATTTAATTTTATATTTTTTTATATTTCAAAAAGAATTTATTTTTATTTTGATTTTTGGTTGTGTTATTCTAAATTATTTTTAATATCTTTTTAATATAACTTAAATATATTTTATTAACTTAAATAGGAAGATTATATAAATATCTTCTAAATAAAAATTTTCTCATATTACTTTATCAACTAATTTCATAGAAAACTTTGCTTGTTGATTTTTCTTGGTTGTATTACTGAAATAAGAAATTTTAACTTTATTTTAATATATTAAATATATTATTTAAATTTGAAAAAAATCTTTTTTGAATTTTTATTTTCTAATTTATATTCTTAATTTTCAATTTTTTTTCTTTATTTAAGTATTTTTAGTCATTTTCAATTTAATCTGGAATCTTCTTTTATATAATAATAAATTTTATTATTTATTTTTTAATGATTAATTTAATTGTTTAGCGTATTTTAAAACAAATTTAAATTGTCGTTGAATGCCATCCCTCCATTGCATTATTCGTGCGTAAAAGCCAGCCAAAAATAAATTTTCAGCAAATTGTTTTAATTTCTTAACTATTTCTTAAAACTATTTCTTAAAAACATTTTAACCAAATTTAATAATTAATCAATTCAAATTAATAATTTTATTTATTATTCATATAAATTATTTCTTATTAAAATATTTTCTATTATCTAGGATTCAATTTTTATTATTATGCCTAATTTATTGATTTAATTTAAGAAAATATGTTATTTAAAAAATTGGAAGTTTAAATTTATTTTTAGGAAATTTCTCTTTATTAGAATACTTTATCTATATATTCCAAAATAAAACATTTTAAAATGATTCCATTCGATGATAAATTTTTTAATTCATTAATATTCTAAATATATTAAAATTTAAAAAAGCATTAATTAAAATTGTTTTATCATACTATTAATTTTTTAACATTTTCGATAAATAAATTTTGATGAAATTTTCAAATCAATTGTTGTTTAGATCCATGGACGGCAAAAATGAATTTTGAGCGCTAGAAAAGACAAATGATCCTACAGAACGCCAAGTGCGCCAATAATTAAAACTAATACATTAACGACCAATCCTATTGAAAAAAACATTGCGAAAGTTAATCAAGCCTATTTTATTTCATATACAAAAATTTTTATTTTTGCACAAAAAATCGTTTAATTATGTCCTAAAATTTATTGCTTAGGAACCAAAAAGTCGATACACACATTTTTAATGAACTTACCACATTTACAAAAAAAAATTGGGCTTTTCGTGATTCTTACGTTCTGTAGTCAGCACACATTTACTCTTTTTCTTTTCCGCACTCTCTCGTAATCTTTTTTTTCTCTAACGATGTGTTTACGCCAAATCTTTTCTAGCGCTCAAAATTCATTTTTGCCGTCCATGGATCTGATTACCATGAACAAAAATAATTTAAATGATTTAATCCTCATTTAATCCGTATTTTTAAAAAATAATGTATTTAATTGAATGAAATATTATAAAGAGGCATACAGTATATTGTAAGGCCAATTATATTTATATTTTGTGAAATTAAAAGCAATTAAAACATTAAATTTTTTAAATTAAATTTCTTTTTATAAATATTAATAATTATAATTTTGAATGAATCAAATATATTTATTTTCTTAAATAGTTTGTAATTTATAAATTTGATATATTTATTAATCAATGAAGATTTTTTAAATATTGTTCACGAGTTCTCTCATTTGCATTATAAATGTTCAGATTGAATTTTATAAATTATTATTGATTTTATTATTTCTTTAAATTTAAAAATGATTCCGGCAATTAAAAAAATTAAAAAACAAACTCAGCTGTACTTAAACACCTTCAACTAGCTTGGGATGCGTGTCTTTCAACTGGAGAAGAAAACCGGCCTTCTTAAAATGACTGATTTTTTAATTATAATATTTAACTTTAACTTTTATTGATATTTTTCATTTTTAGTTCAGTAAAATTAATTTTATTAAATAATTCTATTTTTTCACTTATCAATTCGTTGTTGGGACAATTTAAAATTAGTATTCTAAGTTTTTTTTAATTAATGCAGATATTTATCATATACCAATCAATATTATTTGAAAAATTATATAGTATATTTTGAATATATTTATAGATTCAATAATTTCTGTAATTTTGATTTCTATTTTTTATTTTCATGGACAACACCACAAGTTTGTTTATTTATAATTTTATTTGAGTATTTTTTAAAAATAAAATATAAAAGGGAAATTTCCGATATTTATATTGTTTCCCGAAATTATATAGAAGAAATTTTTTATTAAAGATAAGTAAAATTTTATTTTTACGTTTTTATTTTGGAATCAAAAGCCTATTACTAAGCTATACTGTGAATTTAATCTCCTCCATTTTCTTTATCAAAACCAATAAAATTACCAGTTATAGAGAATAATTTCCAAAATGAGTTGGTAAAGTTCCAATCCAAATCATTCCATTACAGATTTGAATGTAATATTTAATAAATTATTAATAATGTTATTGTATTTTATATTAGTAAAAATTACTATAATATTTTTCAAGGTGATAATATTAATTTTAAAATTTTTATTATATTTTTGCTTTATAATAAAAATTTAATATATGGATATATTAAAGCAATTAATTTACATGTCATTCTTTTATCCTTTGATTTATCTTTTTAAAGCAGAAATAAAAATAGTAAACATTGATTGAAATTGTCGAAAAATTATCATTGAATTAAAATAATCGAAAAAAATAAATCGAGAACATTTTTTAATTTAAAAAAAATTAGATAACCAATTGTAATAACAGTAGAGTCTAACAGTAGAGTCTGGATTAGGGTTGGGCAAGGGGGGATATCCATTAATTTTAGATATTAGTAGTTTTTATTTTTTATTTTACGCTTTCTATATTATTGATATTCTTCCTTCCGCTGCAATATCCATGATTACTTCCTGTCTGATTTATCAATGATTATTGTAATAATTAACGAAATTTAAATAAAAGTTCAATTATTTTTAATATTAGTGTCTTTGCCTAATTTTACCTTATTAACAATATATTTTATTATTTACTATTTTCTTACTTTTATTTATTTTTATTAACTTTTATTGTTCATTTAAATTTTATTTTAATCAATTATTATTTACAGAAATACTTATTTTAAAATTATTTTTTAGTTATCTTTTAATATGTAACATATTTTATTGGTTATTTTTATTTAGATTAAAGCCTGCTATTCCTGTTTTCCATATTGTTCTTGGTATATCATCTTTAAAGTGAATTTCAAAAAGGCGTGCTTTTAAACATTGCATTGACATTTTTTGTTAAATCTTCCACTTTTTATTTATTAATTATTTAAAAAATATAATATAATTTTTATCTTATATTTTTAATAATTAATTCTAACTTATAGTATATATATTTTTTATGTAGATTTATGAATTCAATGAATCTTTATCTTTAAAATATGAAGAAATAAATACTTTATGAACATGTTATTTTAATTCATAAATGATTTTTTGATCAATTTGTTGGATAATAAATAATCTCTTTTTTCCATTTATTTAAACTTAAAAATGTTATTTATTTAGCATAAATATATTACTACAATTTATTGAAAAAAAATTTGCTCTACATTGTTGAAAATCGTTTGAATTATTAAAATAAAAATTCTCTTGATTATTTAATGTTTCGAAGCTTTATGTTTCATTTATAATTATTTTTTTATTTCTTTTGATAATAAATTTTTATTCTTTAATACACCAAAATTTTTTTATTTTATTCATAGTTTTTCAACATTCATATGTAATTTTTTTCTTACTTATATTTTTCATGCCTCGTCGTTTATATTTCATATTTTTCATCATAATCACTTTATTGAATTATTTTAGCTTTTTATAATAAATTGATATAGTTTTAAATTATATATATATCAAAAAAATATATAACTATTTTTGTAAAATTATTTTTTAATTAATAGTTTATAACATATAATAAATAAAAATATTATTATTCATATTATTTTCAATATTAGTTCGATTATCTCTTTTATGATTTTTATGAAGAAAATATTGATATCCTAAATATAATTTATTTTTAATTAATCTATTTAGTCTCTTGGAAATTCTTTATAAAATGTTATATAATAATATGTAAATTTATTATAAAAATTTTTTAAATGCCGTTCGGCTGAGTCATTTTTATTTTGAGGGGTCCAATGATATTTATTAATTTATCATATATTTCATCTCTTTATACCTATTCATATATTTTTTTCAACAATATTTAGCAAATTTCCTTTTGAATCAATTTTTATTTTTAAAATTTTTTATTTTTTAATATAGGAATAGAAACATATTTTTTATAAAATTTATAATGGGAAGTGATAAAATGTATAGTTTTCATTTTATATGTATTTTAATTTATTTTATTAAACTCCTAATTATACGAATTTTTTTCTTATTTTTATAATATCTGATATATATAATTAAATATGTCACAGTTTATTAATCTTTTAATAATACCACGGTATTAATATTTGATTATATTTTTGAGCATTAATATAATTCATCAATTAAATATTTTTTATATTTTACTTTCTAATTTTAGTTAAATTTTTTAAAAATTTAATCATTATTCAATAACATTTGTTTTATCATTTATTAAATCAATTGAATTTTGATATATTTTATTATTTAAAGAAATATTTTTCTATTTTTATTATTAAATGAATTTATTTAAGGATTTTCGTTTTTTCTATTTTGTTATTTCAAGAAGATTTTTTCTTTGCTTTTTATTTTTAAAAGAATTTTTTTAACGGAACAATTAAGGAAATTTAACCTACCACAGTTTTATCGCGTCTCCTATGTCGATAAATCGTTATTCGGTACCAACCTTTGTTTCTTGTGAAATTAAAAAATTGCACTGTATAGTCGACTTTTAATATAAATTACTAACTAATGCTTTTTGATTTCAGTTAAATCTTATTTTTATACTTATTTGTTTAATAAGTTTATTTCATATAGCTTTTATTTTTTTAATTTTATCTTATTTTTGTAATTAATTTTATTCCGCCAGTATCATGTCAATAATTTGATTTTTTCTTAACGAATTATACGATTTTTTTTTCTTTCTTAACGAATTATACGATGACAATTAATAATTTAAGAAGTAAATATTTTATTGCATTTATTATTATCAATAAACAAATAAAAAATAATATTCAATTTTTTCTCAAAATTGAAATATTTTTAATTTTTTTTATAATTTTACGAAATTTTCAATTAGTTTCCAAGTTTTTTCTTGATGGAAACTATAATTATAGTTGTGCATCAATTATATCCTTAACTTATTTTATTATAAATTTATGTTACACATGATTAAAGATATGATAATTAAAAAATAAAAAAAAGTTTTTTTTTTATTTTTTTTATTAGGCTAATTAAAGATCAATTTTCTTAGCTATTAGAATTTCACAAAAATAAAATTTAACACAAAAATAAAAAAAGCCATTATTTTATGATATTCGATCCTTTGAGCTTAGTTAAGATGCTCATTTAGAGCCTTCTAGCCGTTAAAGAAATTTGAAAATAATTATATGATTATTCGCATAGAAATTTAAAAATAATTATATGATTATTCGCATATATTTTTTTATCATACTAGATATGGATGATTCATTTAAATAATTTTGAAATCATACTTTTATTTTATTATTTTTGTCGGCTTACAAGAAAGGAGTCGACAAAAGAATTTGGCATAAATTGTGACAAATAAAATGCGGCGAAGAATATGGATAATGGGCAATGAATCAATTGAAGTTGCTAAGTTGTGAAGTTGTCGTCCAATTTCCCCAAATGTTCCACACACCCTTTTTCTGTTAGACTTTCATAGACCTCTAGGATTTGTGCGGCGAAACAGACTCGGGGAGTTGTGTGGCGATGAGGGGTAGAGGGAGGGGAGGGAAAGAAAGAATAAAGCTTATTAGCTTTTTTGAGTGATCAGCAATAGATCGAACGAATGGATGGATGTCATAGCTGTATCGAGGGGCGATTAAATAGCGACTCTCCCCAATGTACAGACCAAGGGTATTTCCAGTATACCCCAGTTTGTGATTTTTTTGTTTTTTATATTTAACGAAACAATTATGAAGAAATAATGTTTAAGTGAATCATTATATATTAATTAATATAGTTAATATATTTTTTAATCAACAATCATGTAGTAAATTATTGTCATGTAGTTTAAAAAAATAATATAATAGGAATAAACAATATATATGTATAATTTATTCTCAATTAATGCTTAATTTATAATTTATATATCGAATTACAAAATTATTATAATTATTTCCATTCACATTGGTTGGTAATTTGTATATTATCATATAATTAATATTGTAGTAATTGATTTTCTTCTGCCAGGGTCGCCACAAAATTGTGGTATAAGCTATTATTCCTTTAATCATTTAAAAATTTTAAATTATATTATTGGAATGATTTTGATTTATATGTTACATTTATTTGATTTAAATTTTAATAATACTTTTGCAAAAATTCGAAATACTTGGGAAGTATTGAGAGCGAATTTATATATATTTTTATTTATTATGGTTTTTGACCTAATTAAAAGGAGAATGAAAGCAAAATTATTAGCTATAGTCAAAAATTTTTATTTTATTTTTTTGTCGCATAAATTCTTTCGTCCATAATTAAAATTTTAATTATGTTTTTTTTAAGAAATTCAACATATTCAATATTCAACATAGATCTTTTAAAGTTTTATATTATTATAATATATTTTATTAAAAAAATTATTGAAATTTTATTTTTAATTCTTCAATTTTTCATTCTTATGAACCTTAAAATCATTTGCATACTGTATTATATTTTTTTGTTTGAGGCATAGTAACAATCTATAGTAGCAATCGAATTATATATATTTTTAAATGTTATTTGTCAGGGGAAATAATTGTCATACATAGATTCAAATCAGAATTTTATTTTTATCAAATAATATCTAAAGATTTTGTTAAATTTTACTAAACTAAAGATTTGTTAAATTTTATATTTTCTTATTTATATAATTAATTTTTAATTGAGTAAGAATATAGCTTATAAGTAAGAATAATTTATCTTTTAATGTTTAACAACTCTAATATTTATTTGAATTATAAAATTACTTAATTTTTAAGAGTATTAAAAAGAAAGTTTTTGCTAAAAAAATCGATTTTATAGAGATCTATAGAACTTCAAAAGTTTAAATATTCATAATCATAAGTTTATATTTCATTTTTTATTTATTTTTATTATTTTTTAAATTTTTCAAATTGTTTCATATATTATTAAATCATATATTAAAAAATTTATATATAAAAATTAATATATTAAATTAAATAATTCTATCTAAATTCATTTAATTTAGTTAATAAATAATTTAGATATTCCTATAAAAAATTCGTTAAACATTTTAATCAAATAAATTTTTAAATTTAGTCATAATTTACTACAATCGTTTATATATTTATTTACATTAATTTTCAATATATAATCGAAGTTCCGTTAGAATTGTACTATTTATTTTTAACAAATCTATATATTAACTAAAATTTTAGTAAATATTAACTTTTAAATTGAAGGTAAATTTTTTTTATCGATATCAATAAAATATATAAAATTAAATTACTTACCAATAAAATTTTTAACAATCAGAACATAAATTTGATATCGTTATTTTTAATTTATATCATCTTTCATTTTATTTACCCAAGGGTTTTGTAAATATTTTATTAAAAACAATTTTCTTATTAATATTTTTATTGCTTATCTTTTACCTAAGCCAATATCGAAATTATAAATTATTTTATTTTGTATCTACAAGTACATTTAATTTTTTTATTATTAAAAAATAAAGTTAACGATGTTATTTTAAATAATTATATTTTTTGATTTTATTGCTTTAATAAAAATACAAAATTAAT
Organism: Rotylenchulus reniformis; assembly: GCA_001026735.1. Classification (NCBI taxonomy): domain Eukaryota; kingdom Metazoa; phylum Nematoda; class Chromadorea; order Rhabditida; family Hoplolaimidae; genus Rotylenchulus; species Rotylenchulus reniformis. Next base: position 34,762 of record LDKF01001584.1, read on the forward strand.
AGCTTTAGATTTACAGCTAGAGGTGTAAAATTTTTATTTTTTTAATATCAAATAACTTGAAAATCTTATGAATCTCTATTTTATTTTGCCGTTAATAAGTATACTTAGGGTGTTACATAAGTTTTGAGCCCTGCTCAATGAATTGAGAAAATATTTTATAAAAAATCAATTTAAACAAACTAATCATTGAACAATCCACCATTATGACCAATAATATGTTGTTATTTATTGTACAAAAATAAATTATCTGGGCGCAATATTTAGAGGATTTAGAAACAAAATACAAATTAAGGTCATTTTTGACATAGGCAAATTGGACAAGATTTTTCTCCACAATAGAAACAACTAAGGACCAAATCAAAAGGTATTATGATAAGGCATAATCTAAGGAATTATAAAAATGCAAGAACACAATTTGGCCTACTATATAAAAAAGAAGGTAAAATTAGTGGGCTCAAAACTTATGTAACACCCTAAGTATGCTGGATATATATTTTTTTCTTTCTTTTTTAAATTGATATTGAATATCACTGATAAAATTAAAAAAAAAAAGTTTCTTTTTATTCTTTTATTTAATTTGAAGATTATTTCTTCAGTTTTGAAATCTATTTAATTTGAAGATTATTTCAACAGCTTTGAAATATTCGATGTTGTTTCATTGTAAAGCATTAATAATCGCATTTCTCTATATTAATTATTATAATAATCTGTTAAATTTCAACATATGTTTAAAAAGAATTTTTCTTATTAAAATTTTTTTTCTTAATTTTATATAAATAAGGAAATTTATGATTTATTTAATATATAATATTTCTATTTATTATACATTCCTTTTAGTTTACTAGCGTTGATCATCTTAATACGATAAGATCGGGATTTATTTTATTTATTCAATTTAGAACGGCAAATCTTAGGGAAGTTTTAGTCCCACAGCATGTAATGTATCATATTGCACATCTTTACAATTCGATATGAGTTGGGCAATTTTTTAATTATTTATTCAACATCAAATGGTAAATTTTCTTATTTACTAGAAAGGAATAATGAACTATTTTATTTTAATAGAAAGATATTATAATATATTAATTTAGTTAGCCTTATTATTGTAATATGAATTTATATAATATAATTTTAATTATTTCTACATATTGATAGTTAAAATTTTATTAATATTTTGGAGATAATGGTAAATTCTTTTGTAAATTATTTATTAATTAGTTTTTCATTCATATATTTTTTTATTTATACTTAAGGAATTATTTTATTTATTGAGATTTGATTAAAAATTTTATAAAAATTTAATTAATTAATTAATTAATTAATTAATTATTAATTAATTAATAAGATTTCGCTTTTCTTTATTCTCTAACTGTTAAAATTATAATTTATAATATATACGTTTAATGTTTCATTTTTTATTAATCATATTTAATTTGAAGAAAATTATCGCAGTTACCACAATTCAGCAATAGCTTGCCAACTCCGACTGGACTGTTCAAGATCTCGTAGAACGCGATGTAATTGGTTTGTTCAAGCCAAGTAGTCGAGATTTTAGCTTGTCATAAACCATCTTGAGAGGGCAAGAATGGCCGAAGTTTTTTTCCTACATTTATTCTTTCTATTAAATTTTCTATAATGTATAAAATATATTTTATTGACGCGAAAATTTTTAAAAAAGAAAATAATTATAATTTTATATTTAATTAATTTGTAAATTATATTTAAATTTATTTTTACCAAATAATTATATAACTGAGAGTCAATTTATTAACTTCATTTAGTATTTTTCTATAATTATTTTCATAGTTTGCTAATTTAATGTAAAATTTCGATTTTATATCAAATGATAATATTAATTTCAGATTATATTAATATTTAAACCTATTTATATTATAATGCATTATTAATTAATCGTTTATATAAATTTAAAAACAATCAATGATTTTTTATATTTTTTTATCATCTTTAGCACCTATAACAGATAAGTAAAATTTACCAATTACTTTTTCAAATTGAATATTTTGATTAAGAAAGTCACATCTCTTTTCGCAAAAAGCTACAATAAATAAAGTTATAAAATCACCAACTTATTTTTATGTCTTTTATAAAAATATTATATGAGGTATATATCTTTTTGTTTTTCTTTATTAATCCTTCAAGTTTTGATATATTTTATATTGATATATTTTTTTATTTTTGATATATTTTATTAAAGGATTTTGATCTATGTTGGCATGCTTTATCTATAATATATATAGTTGAATATTCCATTCACATCAGTTTTTAGTTTATGTTTTTATACTATTTAAATTTTTATCATAAATTATTCTGATTAAGTTAATATTTTGATCAATAAAAGTGAAGGAAAAATATCATTAAACAAAAATTATAACAAAAAAAAATTAAAAGAAGAGATTGAAAAAAGTTTAAAATATCATAAATTAATTAAAAAGAAAGGACAGAGAAAAAAAACTTATAACTATCACAAATTATCTATTCGATGATATTTTACAAAATAAATTTGAAGAATCTTGAAATAAATAAGAAATATTTATGAGCAACTAACTAATCATCAGAAGCATACCAAATAATTAAAGGAATATAAAAATTTTAGAACTGAATATATAATTAATAATTGTAAAAGAATATAAACTAAGAATATAATAAATAAATTTAGCATTAGTCGGCAATAAAAAAAACAAAAGTAATTGTTAAGGAAAAAATGGCGCGATGAAAAAAGCACACAGAATTAAGTCGGGGATCATCATTTATTGATTTATCAAAATTGAATCAGTAGTACTATTTTTGTAAATGATTATACTAATTAAAAAATCAAAAAATATTAATTAAATTAAACAAAAAAAGTCATGGAAAGTATTTTATTTTAAAGGATAATTAAAATAAAATTCAAATAATAGCAATGAAATTTTAAAGCGAATTTATATAATTTTAATCAAATTAAAACAAAAATTAATCATAATAATTTTTTAATTATCTATGTACGTGGTGAAGTGTGTAATAAATGGACGGACGAATTCGGGTTATGGG
>LDKF01001585.1:0-15980 GCA_001026735.1 Rotylenchulus reniformis
ATGTGAGCTGTGGTGTCTTTGGACGCGGACTGTCCCAGCTCACACCCATGTCCCTAGATCGTGCCGCTCGTAGGTGCCGATGCGCTCGCCATTTCCGGCATACCAAATATAGTTGGCCTTGCCCTATAAAAATTCAATTTAAAGTTTAAGCTAAAAAATTAAGGATTAAAAATCATAATTTGTTCTTCTAAAAAATTAGAAAATTAAGGAATTGTATAAAAATGCTAAGGATTTTTGATAAAATTTTGATTTTAATTGTATTTTCCTTGGGAGGAATCATTAGAATTTTGAAAAATTAAAGTTAAATAATAAATATTAGTTGATTTGAAATGGAAAAAAAATCTAAACCTTGGAGGACGAATAAAGAAGGTCGCCTTTCTGGTTAAGCCAGGAACTGAATGATGGCAAGGTCGTGGCCCTTCAATGCCAGTGGATGCATTTTGTAAAGTTAAGGATTTATTTATCATTATCATCTAAAAATTAAAACAATTTTTTAACATATTTAATGATAATCGAAGGTTCTGATACTTATGATTATCAGAAAAATAAAGGATTTTATCATATTCCCTATTCTATATTCGGAAATTTTCAGGCCACAACCCATTATATTTACATTTGTAAGTAATGTGGTAAAAATTCTAAAATAAGGTTTAGGGGAAAAGGAGATTGTAGTGGGTTGACGAATTTATCATTTTCAGTGTAAAAAACCAGAAATGCTCCTTCTATAGAGGCTTAAATAAATATTTGTTGAATCCGTGTAAAAATCAAATTAAACAAAATATAATAATAACAAGCAAAAAATAGGTAAAACTTATGTAATTTTTTGCAATTTAAATTACATTTCAAATCCAAATTTTCATCGCTTAAAAGTCAAAAAAAAAATCCACAAATTTTTAATAGGATCAAACNCATTATATTTACATTTGTAAGTAATGTGGTAAAAATTCTAAAATAAGGTTTAGGGGAAAAGGAGATTGTAGTGGGTTGACGAATTTATCATTTTCAGTGTAAAAAACCAGAAATGCTCCTTCTATAGAGGCTTAAATAAATATTTGTTGAATCCGTGTAAAAATCAAATTAAACAAAATATAATAATAACAAGCAAAAAATAGGTAAAACTTATGTAATTTTTTGCAATTTAAATTACATTTCAAATCCAAATTTTCATCGCTTAAAAGTCAAAAAAAAAATCCACAAATTTTTAATAGGATCAAACTAAAAAACTCAGTTTCTCCCTTAGAATTTTTTATTTTTTTATATCAAATTTTGCAAAACGCGCACACGTGCTATAATAGTAGTAGGGGTGAGCAAACCCACAACGACTGTGGTTTTTTGTGGGAGGCAGAGACGGAGAGGAAAAACCACATCCAAACCACAGCCCCACAAAAAACCACAGCCCCACAAATACCCACAACCGCCCACATCGAACCACAAAACCCACAAAGTCATTTTTTCCACACTCTCTCGCATTCTCTACCCTGTTTTCCATTGGTGAAGTGGCAAAGCCAAACTTCCTCTTCCCAAACCAAGTGCCGGTTCAAATCCCACCACGTGCAATTGACCACGACGGATCCAAAAAAGCGAAAAATGAAACCAGAAATGGAAAAAACAATGATCATGAAAAATACGATTTTTTAAAATGAATTCAAATAATAACTCATCAAATTTTAAAAGTAAAAAATTAATAATTAAAAAAGGAACTTTTTTAGGAAAATTTAATAAATAATCTTTTATTCGACCTGAATAACAATATGAAATCCATATAACATTAAAATACATCAAAATATTAAATTTCATCGAATAACTCATCAAATTCTAACGAACCAAGACATATTATCGCTGAAATTGTTTCTGATGAGAGCGAACGTCGGTAGGAAGTGCACAAATGGTGTAACCGCGAAAAAGCCCTTTCCGAGTGGGCAGTACTGCAGGGAATCGCGAGTACTTTCAGAGCTAGTTGACGAAGCAATGGAAACATCTGAATAAAAAATATAAAAAATTTGTTAAATTATTAAAACCTTCCCGGTCGCATTCCAAAACGAAAGCACGTCAAATTCCTCTGGTTCCAATGTTAGGGCCATATAAGCACCTATTTCACGTTCCACATCCAGTACAGGGCTATCCCTTGGAAATTCTTCGTCCTCATGAATTAAACCCACCTCAGTTTCCCCAACATCAATACCAGAAGAATTAAAAATTTCTATTGTTGCTTGTTTGAACTAAATTGATTAAATTATATTCACCTTATTATTTAACTCACCGAATCTGATGTGCCCCAAACTGAAACACGGCTACAAATTGACCTGATACGACTAAGCTCCATCGGATCAAGAAATGCTGCGCATTTCAACAATTTCACGTTTAACGATCTGTCGATTTTTCTCAGCAATGCATGCTTTGCTGCTCGCGCCAATGCGATTTCCGGTGAGCCGTCCACAAAATCCAGTTCAATTTTATTTAAATGAAGTAAAAAAACTTGAAAAAATTCGGATTATGATGTTCAGAGTTGGTTTTCTTACACTCTTAAAATGAAATGATTTAACAAATTAGCCATGTCAAACCTCTAATTTCGGTAATGCTTGGTACAAAGGCCGTAAAACTTCGACAAACGCGTTAATAAACAACATATCATTTTGGACCAAATGCCGGAATTGAGTGATCAAATCCGTGTGTTTTCCAACAAGTTGATCATAATATGTGGAAAATACATCCCCAATTTCTTGCACGGAATTCAAAAATGTATGGCACATTCTGTAGCGCGAAAGCCATCGAGTTTCTACTGGTTCACATAAACAGGGGCCACAATTGTCCACAACCACTGCGATTTTTCTTTAAAAAGAATTTTGTATTGAAGCTATAAAAAAATCACCTGGCATTTTTGACAAAATATTCCACCTTTTTTACAATGTCACCAATAATGCCCAAAGAATCTCGATCCAAAACGTTGTCAAAATCTACATATGGTTCTAGCGTGTGTTTTGCTATGGTACTTATTATATGACATGAACATCGCACTCTAAAAACTTTTAAAACCAAAAAAATCATTTAAATTTTCAAACTTATCTGATCCGAAACAATTAACTACGTTTGACCCTTCGTCGGTAACCGTTCCCAACATTTGAATTTGTTTTTGATCAAATTGATATTGCGCCAGCACTTCTCTGATCATATTTTCAATGTTTTCGCGTCTCTGATGCACCAATCCACTCTGCAAAATATAGCACAAATGGCCTCAGTGAACCGTTTTGGTTGACCACATGAGCGGTTAAAACAAAAAAGTCGTGTCGGTTAAAACCGAAGTCAAAAGTTAAATTTCCTTAAATTAAAAGTTTTTGGACATAATTAAAAGTTAGAACTACCTCTTGTCTTAACAAGTTCGACAAGGCCCAAAAAAGCTGCGTTTCTTTCGTCCACCAAAGTTAAATCGCGGATCCGTCGACTCAATGACCATCTGGACATCAATTTGTCGTCGGCATTACACGGAACTCCTATTTTGGCACAGGCCACACTGAAAAAAATTTTATATTTAATTTTACATTCGCATTAATCTACCTTAGTTTTCCAAACGCATCCAGCAATTGCTTTAGACATTGATCATCCAATGATAAAAAAGAGCGACCTTTCAATGCTAATGTTACTTGCTTGTTAAGTAATTCTGCCTCCAATTTTGGTATTTCCTTTGAGTTGTGGTGATGCTTATGCCTCCTAAATATATGTAAATTACAAATTTAATTAATTCTCTAAACTTCATGTAAGTTTGGCTCTGACGATCATCCAAACAGTAATAGTCGCACAAAAGACATCGAAGAAATTGGCTTTCCTTCCCATAATCTAAAAGATGGACGAACATATTTGAATATTTCCCTTGCACAGCCCGGCCATTAGTCCATCTTGCATCGAAAACATTGATCGAAACTTTCCTCTGTTAAAATTTTATGAATTTAATTTCTTTAATATTTTTACCTTTCTTTTGCTTGGAATCTCCGTATTTGAACAGGCTGAAACATTAAGTCCGTTGTCATCATCACTGTCGATGATGTTCAAAATATCTTGCAATGGACTCGCAAAATTTCTACTTGAATTTCGCGAATTTGATGGAGTTGGACTCATCAAATTTTGAAAATTTTGATTCTCAGTATCCATTCTCTAAAAAAATTAAAAAAAGAAAAAGGGATTGATTAATTATTATTTTATTTAAAAATTCTCCAGTTAAAAAATTAAGCAATATTTTTCGCTTTTTTGGATCCGTCGTGGTCAATTGCACGTGGTGGGATTTGAACCGGCACTTGGTTTGGGAAGAGGAAGTTTGGCTTTGCCACTTCACCAATGGAAAACAGGGTAGAGAATGCGAGAGAGTGTGGAAAAAATGACTTTGTGGGTTTTGTGGTTCGATGTGGGCGGTTGTGGGTATTTGTGGGGCTGTGGTTTTTTGTGGGGCTGTGGTTTGGATGTGGTTTTTCCTCTCCGTCTCTGCCTCCCACAAAAAACCACAGTCGTTGTGGGTTTGCTCACCCCTATAGTAGTAGTAAGAATCAAAAATTTTCTGTTTATGATTTGGCATTTTGTGTTTTTGTGAGTTGCAAAATTTAAATATTGTTTCCAAAATCCAAAAATGAAAGATGGAAAAGCTGAAAACCAAAACAGATACTACGAACTCTGATTTTACATGAGGAAAAAATAATAACAATATGAAATTATTATACATTTATACATGGTAATAATAAGGGTAGGGTCAAAAAAATTTTTTACAAAGTGTTGCAATTTTTTAAATGAATTTTTTTATGACTTTTTATACCAAAAATCTTTTATTTATAGCCCAAAAATGAGACGTGAAAATGCTGAATTTATTGAAAAAACAATTCGGGAAAATCCGGTTGGATCAGTCATCGACGATGGTCCGGCGACGTTTTGGGGCCGGCCCTCGACGCGGCGGACCAGCGGTGGCCTCTGGCGCCGGCTTTTCCTCGTCACTTTGCTGGTCCTCGTGTTGCTGCTGCCGTTTGGGGTGCTGTTGAGAAGAGCGGAAGGAATAGGTGCAACCACCCTGCTGGGAAGATGACGATCTGTCACCATTGACCACGACGGGCTCTTGCTGAAATAATCAATTCAATGGGATTTACGGATATTTTAAACAATGAAACATAAATATCACGGCTCTATAGGGCGTTAAAAAACCGATAAATGAAAGAATTTGTCCAAAAACTTTTCTTGAAGCTCGCCTTGAAGCTCGTTAGGCCAAAAATTTGCAAGGCCTTACATCATTTTAAAAGTTTACAATATAAAGAAATTGGGGCCTTAATTTTTTTGCGAACATTCGAAAAAACAAGATTTGATGAAAAATTTTAAAATTTCAGACGATTTAAAATGAAATTCTAAAACTAAAAAACAAAAGATTGAGCATAAAATTTCTACATGTGCCTATTTGGCTTTTTTATTTATGGATAGTAAACTTTATATGGTTTTTGTATTATTCGGTTTCGTGTCCACCCAATACTGCTTGCCCCCTTCCAATTTTTTATTTATTATTTTTTTTACTCATAAATTGAAGGTTTTCGGATCGAAAAAATTCTTTTCGATATTTTGCCTTTTCGACTTTCGGCCTAAAAATCTTCGAATCCGGAGCATTAGACATTGTTTTCGAAAATATTTTGAACATTGTGTTGGGGAAAACTCCAAAATTTTGGAGGTGTCTGGAATGGATAAAACCCGCCGACGATAGTGCCTATGACCGGGGGTCCACAAAATTTTGTTTAAAAATTTCAAAAACCTTTGGCGCCTGTATGCCATTCAATGAAGAAGTGTTGGCCGCCTTGGACATCGTCGTCAAATTACTGCCGGTTCCGTCAATGGCCATGCCGCCCAGCTCGATAAACCGCGCGGACACCGGCGAAGTAACGAATGACAGGGAGAAGAGGCGTTCCGCTTCGCTGAAGTGCTGTTGCTGCGGCTTTGCGGATTTCTTCTTCGGACCCGAAGTGGCGGCACTGCCAGGGTTGTTGCTCGCCATCGACGGGACAGTGCCGGCACCGCTGACCGACTCCAGCAACTTGCTGAACCCTTAATACGAAAAAATTGGTTCCGAATTGTTGGATTTTTGACTAAATAAGAGAAAAAAAATATTAAGGATTTTCCTGTGAAGTTATGAAGAAATTTCGGATATTTTAAACCTTTAAAATGTAAATTTGATCCCGGAATTTAGGGGGTTTTTTTAATTAAAAATGAGAAAAAGGGTTAAGGATTTTTTCTGTGAAAATTTAAGGAAATTGGAAAAAAAACCTTTAAAATGCGAAATTTGGTCCCGGAATTTAGGTTTTTTTGAATTGAAAAAAGGGTTAAGGATTTTTCAGCGAAAATTTCAAGAAATTTTGGGATACTTTGAAAATTCCAGCAACTTGCAGAACCCTTAAAATGCGAAATTTGGGTCTTTTAAATAACAAAAAATGAAAAACCCCGAAACTTAATTTTGTACAAAATGCAACAAAAACCCCTGATCACATTTCCCCCGTGTTCCGCACTTTCCTCCAGATAAGTGGTCTCAAAATTGTAGATTTGGCGCTCAAGATTCTCCAAAGTTTTCTTTAAAAAAAATTGGAATAAAATCCTAAAAAATTAAAAAAAACTAACCCCAACTTCCAAACAGTGCTTGATGAGCTCCTGCATTTCTTGTTTCGCGTCCGAGTCCTTGGACGACAAAGACATTAAAAAAAACGATTTTCTGTTTCTTGCGGGAATTTTGGCACTACCTGAAAGAAGGCCGTTTTTGAAAACCACAAATTTAACAGGGGGGACCCTTTTCATTTGAAAACCAAAAACAATTTTTTTTTAATTTTTTTTTTACTTTGTAACTATTTTTTAGGCAAAAGAGTTGTAAAAAAACAAAAAAATTTTTTCGATTTTTGTCCAAAGGGGGGCCCTTTTAGTGGGTTTTCAAAAACGGCCTTCAGGTAGTGCCGGAATTTTTTAAAAACAAATAAAGACCCCCCTCCACTTTTTTTTCTCTGCTTCTAAGGAAAATTGTTCACTGTCAAACAAAATCCATAACAAGGTTTTAGAGGACACCATTTTCATTTCAAATATAGTCCACATATTCATATTGGCGGAGTGATATAGTGGTTTGTTTATTTGAAGAATTTTCTTTGTTTAAGAGGGTGTCGGAGAAAATTGGAAATTTGACCCTTTTCTTATGAATTTTTCGTTATTTTTTTTTACTTTCCTCCCCCGACTCCAAGTATATTTTTTTAATTTTTCGGATTTCGAGACTCGGTCTTTTCAATCGTAAAAATGTGGAAACGGACGAATGCTCCTCAATTCTCTCGTCTTTAACAAACAACCACGAATTGTTGAAAAAATCAACCACAAAGAAATGACCTATTTAAATGGATGCCAGATTTTTTGCCAAGATTCATGACCGGTGTCTGGGTTTTGGTGTTTGGAAAGGGTCGGTAACATACAACAAAATTGTTTTTTAATAAAAAAAATAGATTAAATAAATAATTTTATCATTTTAGTGTAAAATTAATTTATTGTACAAAATATATAAAAATTTGTTTCACGACAATACAAATATCTTATCAGACAATTGCGCATGCAGGCACAATATCGTCAGGATCAAATTCCTGTTGAGGTCCGCCAATGTCAGGATCAGGATTCTGTTGCGGTACAGCTTGCCTTTAAATACCGTATTTATTTTTAAAATCTAATAATTACTGATGAGGCAATAACCATGGTTTTTCTAGAGAATAATATATACCCTTTCTTAAAAATAATTTTCATTATTTAACGCGATATTTGGTAAAATTTGAAGGGTGGTTGGTTCGGAAACAAAGTTCTACTTTTATTATATCACAGCATTTGGATGTCCTATGTTCCTTACGTATGCAGGGGAGAATAGAAGTTTCCCTAACAAGCACAAAGAATAAGAATAAATCTAAAAATTGATCACAAGTTTCTTAAGAAAGTTGCTAAAATCTCAAAATTTTCTCCAGTGTCGGGACCAAGGGCGTAGCCAGAAAAATTTTTTCGGGGGGCGGGTCGTCAACAAGCAAAAAAAGCCGCCGAAGAAATTGCGTTTTAGACCATTTCTCTTTGAAAATTGGCCAAATTAAGGGTGCCGGTGGCCCTGATAAGGCGGCCCTGATACATGGAAATATCCTATATTAAGCAAAAATTGACCAATTTCTTAAGAAAATAGGTCCCAAATTCCTCCAGCGGCCTCTATCGGGACTGCCGCATATCCCTGCGCTTCATAATACGCAAAAATTGGTCAGTTAATAAGAAAATGGGCAAAAAACGCGAATTTTTTTTTTGCTCGTCGGACCGATGGCATGTCTTGGAAAAATCTGAATAAAAGAAGTTAAGTATTCTTTTTCCGCTAGCTTGTTCTCTAGCATATTTTTTTTTTATCTAAATATAGCAATTAACAATAGGATTACGTATCATATTTCCTTATTTTCTGATCTGTACCCTAAAAATAACCTCGTTCCACGCGCATCAACGCGTCGCTGATCGTCCAACTGCGATCCCGCTGCTTGTCGATGTTCTCCCGACAAGTGCTCTATATTTATGCGATAATTATTATTTTTTTGCACTTTTTTACGTCGTCCCGTCTCCAATTGTCCCATCATCTGGCGTTGTTGCGTCGCCAACTGTTGTCCTCGTCGGCGTCGCTCTGCCTCCAGTTGTTCTTGGAGTTGGCGACGACAGCGTCGCTCTTCCTCCAGTTGTTCTTGGTGTTGGCGACGCCAGCGTCGCTCTTCCTCCAGTTGTTCTTGGTGTTGGCGTCGCTCTTCCTCCAGTTGTTCTTGGTGTTGGCGTCGCTCTGCCTCCAGTTGTTCTTGGTGTTGGCGTCGCACTGCCTCCAGTTGTCCATTCAAATCGCTCATTTTTTTTAATTCTACGATTTTCGCCTAAATGAATGGGATAGGTCTTCAGCTTACAGAATAGAAATAGAAATCAGCAAATAACAAACATTTTTAGGATTTCCATGCAATTTATCCATAAAACACGATTTTATAAAAAAATCTTTTTTTAAGGGAATCCAAAAAATTAAAAACAATCTACCGTATTTCCTGTATTAGACCCCCCGGGGGATTTATTTTTCAACCCCCCTCCAGAGGGGGGGTCTATTACAGGGTGGGGACTAATTGCAGGGGGGGGATTTGTATTTCAACCTCAGTTTTTAAGAGGGGGGTACTATTTTTCGACTCCATTTTTTGAGGGAGAAAATGTTTTGAGGGAGAAAATTTGCATAACAATCAGTCAGAAATGTCAAACATTCACTTATATGCACTTGTAGCCTAGTGGATAGTGTTGCAGACTGCAGTCTCAATTCTTTTGGGTTCGAGTCCCGGTGGACGAAATTATTTTTTAACACTATTTATCAGACAAAAAATACTAAAAAGAATTTTTTTTATTCATTAGCGAACCAAAAATTTTTTTATATTCAAAATTATGATGTATGGTAAATATTATGCCGGACAGCTAAAATTAAAATTACTAAAATACACCCCTAAAGATGACGTCTCGGACCAAAATAGACCCCTAAAAATGAGGTCCTGGACAAAAATACACCCCTAAAGATGAGGTCCCGGACCAAAATACACCCCTAAAGATGAGGTCCCGGACCAAAATACACCCCTAAAGATGAGGCCCTGGACAAAAATACACCCCTAAAAACNACTTAATACAGGAAATACGGTATTAAAAATTTTTAATATGTATTAAATGTTATTTACTATTTTCAGAGTAATAAGTAGGAACCAGATTTTTAGTTGCTAAAAACCAACGTTTTTAATCAATATTTACAATTATAAAATATTTGCAAAAAAAATTTTGTCTTTCGCAATTGTAAAAAATGCATTTCGAGATTTTCTGGCGTGAAATACGGATTTTAATGTTTGTTATAAAATGAAACTTTACCCAAATTCCTTTAATCTATTTCGTAAAAAGCTGACCTTATTCACAAATGGAAATATATCAAAATTTTTCCAAAAATTTAAAAATGCAAGAAAATAAGAAAAAATGCAAAGTAGTAACATTAAAAATTCCGCTGGGATTTTTTAGAAGTGGAAATTTTGTGATTTTAGGTCCTTCTGTTGTCACTTACGGGATACGTCCTTAAAGGTTTTTGCTTAATTTTCGAAGGTTTTTGCTTAATTGAAAATCAAATCTCAGACCATGATTAAATGTTAAAAACCAAGACTTAAATTTTTTCTACGAGTACCAAGATCGTGACCAAAAACAGGGTACCAAAAATCAAGACCACCAAGACCAAGTCTTGGTGGTCTTGGTCTTGATTTTTGGTACCCTGTTTTTGGTCACGGTCTTGTTCCTAACATTAGTATATACACTAACATAGAATTGCCGGAAAATTTGTTTTAACTAATTATTTAAGAAAATTGATCCTTTTTTGTGTGGCATTTTTAATTTCAAAAAATTGATTAGTATGTATATGTATGTATTCTGCGGTCGCTAAAGCAAGATCAATTTAAATCCATTTTTGAGGTCGGAAGAGAACTTTGAAACAAAAAGCATTGCGAGTTATAAGTTATAACTCGATTCATTCGAAACCTAAAGAAACGAGCTTGATGTCAAAAATAGAGCTAATTATTAGCTATAGAATGAGCATTAGCTCATCTGAATCAGCCCAGTCTAAAAGAAGTTATGGCCAAAATAATCAGTCGTATCGGCCAATTTACAAAAAAAAACTGCTCGCACGAATGATTATTTTGGCCATATTTTTTTTAGACTTGGCCAATTCAGATGGACTCGGGCTCATTTTGTAACTAATATTTAGCTCCACCGTTTCACATCGAGTTCGTTTCTCTAGGTTTGGTTTAAACCGAGTTATAAGCCAAACCTTACTTTTCGTTTCAAAGTTTCCACTCGACCTCAAAAATGGAATTAAATTTATTTAGAGATCGGAAAAATTTCAAAACCTGGATCTGGATTTTTGAAAAACCTGGATTCTGGATTTTCCTGGATTAAAAATCAAGAAAAATCCAGGTCCAGAAAAATCCATATCAAAATGGACCTGGATCCAGGTTCTGGATCTGGATTTTTTTTAAAGTTTAATTTTGCTATAAAATGGAAAAAATATTTTAAAAATAGATGCGATGATAACAAATATAAATAAAAATTAAATAATGATGTTTACCAAATAATAATATTAATTTCAATATTGAAAATTGATTTTCCGGCGTTTCCGGAGTGCCGGCGGGTTCCGACAGGAGCCGCCGGAGAAAATTTTTAGAATTTTTGGCCATTTTCATAAGAAAATTGCACGTTTTTTAGGCTAATTTTTTTAAAGACTAAGTATAGGGTGAGAATGGCGGCGGTCCCAATAGGAGCTGCTGGAGAAATTTTGAAAAATTTTTTGACGATTTAAATCAGCCATTTTTCTTCAAAATCTTCAAAAAAATTGCCAAAAAATTTTTAACGGGGGGACCCTTTTCATTTTCTGGTCTTGGCATTTCGGGGGAGGCACTTCCCCCCTGGCAGTGCAGAAAAGATTTTATGGCCAGACCATTGGCCAAAACCACGATTTTATGGCTTAACGGCCTCAACTTTTTTTCTACTTGGCCAAATCGGTTAGTTGTTCTTGCAAGTTTATAGCAGACAATTTAATGCTATCTTTTGACATCAAACTCACTTCTCTAGGTTTTACCTGAAAAAAAGTTATGATCATTTTTCTAACGCGGCGGTGAAAACCGCGGCTGTGAAAACCGTTGTTTCGCCCCCTGGCTACGCCTGACAGTGAGATATTATTTGTTGTTTTTTTGTATTTTTCACACAAGGCCTTTTTTTGTGCTGCCTTGCGTCAGTGCTAACTCCACTTTTGGCCATTTTCCTTGCAAACCACACACGTTGCAGTTTTTCTTTTTTTTCCATCAGCGCTTTTCGTAAAAAGGCCAATATTCAAAGGCAAATTATTTTTTGTCGTCATGCTTAGAAAAGAGTCGGGGTCGAAATGGTACCGGCCAAAATTGTGCCAAAATAGTTATAACTTTTTTCTTTGAGAAGCGATTCTGATATCATTCGATAGCCCTAGATGTTAGCTAAAAATCAAGCCAAAGCCCGTTCGAATTGGCCCATTAGAAAAAAAGTTATGGCCAAAATACTCCCAATTTTTTCGGACTTGGTCGATTTTCAAATAGTTTTGGCCATAACTTTTTTTTTAATGGGCCAATTCGAACGGGCTTTGGCTTGATTTTTAGCTAACATCTAGGGCTATCTAATGATATTAAAACCGCTTCTCAATGTTGCTTCTGAAAAAAGTTATAACCATTTCTTTGCGACTAGCACCATTTTGGCCGGCACCATTTTGTCCCGGTCCCTTAGAAAACATTTATAAATTAATATAAAAACCAAAAGATTAGTTTTTTTTTGCTTTACTTTGGTAGCTTTTGAAGAAAACTGATTTATTGGTGGATGGAAAAATTAAAAATATGAAATAGAAATGGTTGTGGTGAGGAAAATTTTGCTTTTTAGAACGAAAAAAAATTTCTTAAGAAAATTTCTCCTTTAAAAATTCAAAAATTTTGGCAAAAATCCCATTCTTAATGGTGCATTTTTTAAATCCAGGTCCTGAAAACCTGGATTTTTGAAAAACCCTGGATTCTGGATTTTCCTGGATTAAAAAATCCAGGTCCGGAAAAAATCCAGAAAAATCCAGGTCTGGATCCAGGTCCTGTCCGATCTCTAATTAAATTGATCTTGCTCTAGCGATCGCAGAATATGTATATCCAAAATCCAAAAATTAGTGTAAGGAGAACAACAGCTTTGGTGAGTCGCTAGCGAGAATTTTTTCCCCGATAGGGAAGCCTTAGAAATTGTTGGAAAGTTAGGCCCTTAGCAGCCCCTTAGCCCTTAAAAAATACAAAAATGCTCAAATTTCTAATTTTCTTTTTTTTTCTTCCTCCACAATCCACCAATTGTTTCGAGAACTGTTTTGGCATATTGTCAATTTTTTTTATAAAAACCGGAAAATAGTGAAATCTTTCAAAAAACTTAATTATATGATCATGTTTTTATAATTAAAAACAATCTAGATTTCTGACATTTTTATTTTAGAGTTGTCTACTAGTGTTAGGAATTTTGGCTTAGCCAATACCAATACCCAATACCAATACTTTGGTATTGGTCAAAGTATTGGTATTGGTTTGGTATTGGTATTGAAAACCAATACCTGGTCTTGGTATTGATTTGGTCTCGGTATTGATTTTCGATTTCTGGTCTTGGTATTGATTTGGTCTCGGTATTGATTTTTGATTCCTGGTCTTGGTATTGATTTGGTCTCGGTATTGATTTTCCATTCCTAGTATTGGTATTGATTTGATATTGGTATTGATTTTTCTATCAATTATTTTAGAAATGTAATGAATAAGAATGTGGAATAGTTATGGAAATAAAATTGGCAAAATATGGTCATAAAATATGGAGTAAAAAATCGAAATATGGACTAAAATTGACCAAATTTGATATAAATTATGCTTAAAAATTTTTTAAAAAGGCAAAAAATAATTATTTATATAAGCAAAAAAGTAATTTTAGTGAATAAAATTCATTTGTTGATTTTCATTCTTCAAAATTGAAAATTGGCAAATCCAATACCAATACCCAATACTAAAAATTTTTCAACACCAATACCAATACTCAATACCAAGACTAAATTTTTTTCGACGCCAATACCAATACCCAATACCAATACCATCATTTTTCCTCGAGCCAATACCAANAAATCATTTGTTGCTCCAAAAACAGATTTCCATAACCTTTTACATTCAGACTTTCTTAAGATAATCATTGATGTAAATCATCATTTTGTCATTCAGTAGATCTATTTTCGTCAGATTTCTATGAGGTGCCGTATTCAGTCCACTTAGGCCTTAAGCGAAATAATTGATTTTATCCCATCATAACTAGGGTGCCACCAGTGGCGTACCCAGGATTTGGCCATGGGGGGGGTCTGGAAAAATTCCATAGGGGGGTCTGCTTAATGAAAATCCCTACTAAAAATTAATTTTTTCATTTCCAAGGGGGGGGGGTCTGAAAAAAAGTAAAAATTAATATAGCCGCATTCGAGAAAATTTCGCGTTTTTAGACCATTTCTCTTTGAAAATTGGCCAATTTTACAGGAGCCGCCGGAGAAATTTTTACGAATTTGACTGCTTTTCTGGAAGGAATTTGTTCATTTTTTTTGTTTTATACTTATTTTTAGTAAATTCACAGTGTTGAGGGGCCGGCGGTCCCGAAAGGGGCCGCCGGAGAAAATTTCGCATTTTTTAGACCGTTTTCTTACGAAAATTGATCATTTTTTGCAGAATTTTCCCTATATTGAGAGGAAAGGGGCCGCCGGTCCCGGTTTTCAAGACCGAGACTGACCGGACCAAAAATGCACCCCTAAGAATGGCATTTTTGGCAAAATTTTGAGAAATTTTGGGAAAATTTTTAGGTTTCAATGATGAAAATTCCTTAAGAAATTTTATTTTTTTCGGCTTAAAAGCGAAAATCTTCCCACCCCCTTGTATAATTTCCATTTACATTTTCACTATATAATTTTTCTCCATCCAGCTCGACCTTTACACTAACCCTTGTCCATAAAAAATAAGACCCTCCCTTAGAAATTTCACAAAAATTTATAAAATTTCTCAAGGAAGTGGATTTACTTCCTTAAAAATGTGATTTACCAGTTATCCAGATAAAAAATCAAGTTAACCGTAGTAAAAGATTCGGGTAAAAAGAACTCGGTCAATTGTAATAATCATTGTAATAAAAAATTAAATTATTCTCTGGATAATCGGTCGAAAATTTCGAAAATTTTGTCAGAAAATTGCCAAAATTTGAGTCGAAAATGACCATTTTTCAACGAAAAATTGCAAATTTTTGGATCATTTCGGATCACATGAAAAAATGATCCAAAACATGATCTGATCCTGATCCAGAGGTTTCAGAAATGATCTGATCCGGGACCTTGGATCAGATCATGGATCAGATCATTCTGGATCATGATCTGGAGGATCAGGCAGAACACTGCTCGGCGCTACTTTAAAAAGGTTAATTTTTGGGACTTTAATATTCTTTGAGTCCCGGGACTCAATCTCATTTAGTTCCTGGTGTAATTTTGGACGCTGAATCCGAAACTGAGATCCACTTGCATCTAATGCGTCATCTGACGTCACTTTATGACGTTAACGTCAGAAAAACTTTTCTTCTAAAATTCTAAAGAAAAATGAAAATTTCTGACTTCAGCGTCAAAAAAAGATTTCGGATGACGCGTCACCTCAAAATGGATGTAAGAATTGGATTCAGCGTCCAAAACCACCATAGTGAAATGGAAATTAGAAAGATTTTACGGGGAAAAATTTTGAGTCTCGGGACTCAAAGAATATTAGAGTCCCAAAAATTAACCTTTTTAAAGTAGTGCCACAATCTTCATTAAACATGGAAAAATTTATGATCTTATAAAAATTTCGGACTTTGTAGTCCTTAACTTTTTATAATAAGTGCCCTTCAACAATAACGCTTCAAAAGCAATCTCAAAAGTATGCCATGAAAATGAAATCAAAAATTTTTAGACGGAAACCAAAATAAAGGAGAAATTTTTCGTTTTTAGCATTAAAGATTTTTATTATTTTATCAAAGCGAAATAACTCAAAGATTATGTACAAATATGGTTGAATCAGAGAAAGAGAATAGCGTTTTTCACATTCTCTGCAGGAAATTCAAATGCTGTATTCACGCCATAATGATTTCTCTCTGTCTGTGTTATATGAGAACAGAGAAAGAGAATAAGGAAAAACTAAATTTTAAAACAATCGCTTCGATAAATTAAGGAAAAATTTCATGCTAAATACGAAAAACCGGCCCTTTAAGTGAACTCGAAAACCAGCTATTTTTGACCGGCATACAGAATTTCCGGAATTTCCCGTCCCTATTTCATGACACCCTAATATGATCTCAAATCTTGATTTATTTACATT
>LDKF01001586.1:0-10623 GCA_001026735.1 Rotylenchulus reniformis
GGTTGATCTATGACCCTGATCCCGATCAGCAGTCGAGAGGATGACGTGACTCAATTCTCGACACTCTCGAGTGGTGGGGTGGGTGACTAAATAAAACCGAAAGGTGAAATATTTCGAAATGCTAAAAATTAAGATATGGAGTTTACAATTTGAAAAAATGGAAAATGGTATAAAAAAAAATTTCTTTTTGTTTTTAGCGAAAAAAAATCAAGAAAAAGTATTTCTAATAAATTTACTTGACTGTTAATTTGTTTGAGAAAAATTAAAATTTATTTTTTTAAAGAAATGCAATGAATAAATTGTATTTCTTTTCGATTTAAAACAAAAGTTTATGATATAAAAAAAGAGGACTTTTATATGAATAAATAACCAGCAGAAATTAGAGAGGATTTGAATTTCGAGAAAAAAATAATTGAATAAAATAATTTTTTAGCGACCAAATTATAAATCAATAAATTTATTAATATAAATCATGGAGATATATATTAAGTTTGGAGAAAAATGATTTTTTTAAGAGTTTGAAAGATTGGTTGTTTTTCTAGCAAAATAAAATTCAGTTAATCAAATATTCTGCATTTTGAAGAATGGATGACCAAAAACCATCCATTTTTTAAAATTTATTTTGAAAAAATTTTTTGGCAAATTTTAAATAGCATTTTTAGCCAAGAATGAAAAAAATAAAAATAAATTGGCATTTAAAAGGTGATTTTTTTATTATTAAGTGATCAAAGACCACCTTCAGCAACTAAATAACTAATTTTTTTTTGGTTTCCAAAAATGGAATTGACATAAACATAATACTTCGGCGACAGATTGGTAATTGCATAAAAAAAAATCAATTTTTGGTTTTCAAAAATTGAAAATTAATCCGCAGAAAATAAATAAACAATTTATGGGTTAAGAGGAGCAAAATAACGAAAATATTTTTGTTTGTTTTGCCCCATAGGAAAATTTCGGTTACTCATAGACTGCTGGTGAAATGATCGATCGGGGTCTATCTCAAATCTGATCAAAACAAATGATCAACCGATCGATCCTTTCGCAGGGATAATGTTTTTTTTTAATTTTTGCACATTTATTTGATTATGATCGGACCAGAAATTTGTCTATTTTTCTGCAATAAAATTCTAAGCATCATTTTAGATTTAGAAAAATGAAAAATAGTTTAAAATTTTAACAAAAAAATTTAAAAATTGAAAAATAATTTGTTTTTAATTGCTACAAAAATTATTAGAAAAAAATGTTTTAAAGGAAATTGGTCATTTTCCCCATCAGCAGATTTGTGACAATAAAATCTGGGAAATTTGGCGGCAATAAATGATATAAAGATGCGGCAAGATAGTCCGAGGGCAAAATGTGGAAAAATTGCCCAAAGAAATATTAAAGTTTACGACGCTGATATCTCTGGAAATAACACAGAGAAGAGATTTTATTAGGAAGCAATTTTCATTAAATTTAATAAATATTGTTAAATCCAACGACCCGAAAAATGATTTAAATTGTTTGATTTTTTGAAAAACCTTCCCAAATCGGACAAAAAAGTGATTATCATGACCATAATAAGCCCAAAATCGTTTTTTAGCTTATCTTATTTTAAGTTCAAGGTCATTCTATTCATATTAAATGGTGCTAGGACATTAAAAAAACCGCCACGTGGGGCTTTAAAAAAGTGCCAAATGCAAAGGCTTGGCCGTAAACTAGGCCAAAAGTATAAAGCCATTGTGCAGAATTTATGCTCTATCTTCTGGTATTATTAATTTTTTCTAAACTCGGCCAAAAAATTCGAACTTTCCATTCAATAGTTCGGGAAAATTCGAATTTTTTGGTTGAATTTCGAAAAATTAAAAATACCAGAAGATAGTGCATGAATTTCTGTACACAACTAGCTTTTAAACATTTGGCCTAGCGCATTCTAAAAAAATTTTCGACCTAGCTTTCGCATTTGGCATTTTTTAGCACCGCAAATGACAGGGAACCGTCTCAACATATATCTAGGATTGGCCAAAGAATTTCGTAAAATGATGGAATTCCGAGTTTGTTATGACCTCCGCCGATTCGGATGAGCAGGACCTGGCCCCGCCAAGCACCACCGATCACCCGTCCCCCGGCGGTGGTCCGATCAGCGGACAGGTGATTTTCATCTGCGGCGGAGGAGGAGGAACAGGAAAGCGATCGGATGACATGTGATGGCTGAATTTGATTTTTTTAACGGATCATTATGGACTTTAAGAGGTCGTTGAATGGGTAAAAAATGAAAATTAAATTTATTCAGCATAAATTTAGCTAGAAGTTTGTTTAAAGATAGGAGGGATTATGAAATGTAAATTGGATAATTATTGACATTTTGGAAAAAAAATTTAGATCGTAACTCATTATCATCATTGAAATTTGTGATAATAAAAGATAAAAGCTATCATATACAGGTGCACTCCAACTAGTGGCGCGCCGACTAGTGGCGAGACCAACTACACAGAAAAATTCGTTCATAAATGTGTCAAAATGGTTAAAAAAATTTCAAGTTTAAAAGCTATCGAAATTAAGAATCGTGACTCAAAAGAAAATGTCGAATAAAGCCCGAAAAACCGAATAGTACTGATCAGTAGCATTGGTCATGTAAAGATTTTTTGAAATTTGCATTTTATGTATTTTTTCTTTTAACATTTACATAATTCCCATAAGACGGATAAAAATGATGAATAAGCATTTTCCATGGTTAACTTTTACAAAAGCAAAATGTTATAAATATTTTTGGCTGTGTCATCATTATCGAAAATGTTGCCATTTTGGAATTTTTTCACAACTAAAAAAAGCATCTTCTGGGAGGAAGAGGAACGGAAATTATTCATCCTTTTTATTGCATTTTTTGGATTAAAAAAAGTCCTTTAAAAAGTGAAAATAGAAAAATCTGAATCATTTGAGCAAAAATTTGCAGAAATTTTTATCCTTTTTATCAATAAAAAATGTTTTGTAAAGATAAAGCAAAAATCCAAAAAGAGTTCCTTTACTGATGCATTAAATATTTTTATAATAAAAGTTGCGTTTTTTAAAATTTTATAAAAATAAATGTAAAAATATTTTTCGCCAATCTGTTGTTGGAATTATTATTATGAAAAAAAAACTAAATCCGATTTATGGATAATACCGAAAATTTTGGTCAATAAAATCGAATTTTTTAAATTTTTTAGGAAAATAATTCTTCAAAATGCCCTCTGTTATGATCTTTGGGCTGCTTCTGGCCGGCTTATTTTGCCAAGCGACCCATGGCACCAAAATATGGCTTAATGGCCATGTGTTGTGTCGCGGGGAACCCCTGGTTGGGGCCAAATTGGAGCTGAAAGAATCGGACTGTAAGTGATTGAAAATTAAAATTAAATTTCATTTTTTTCTTTAAAATTTGCTAATAATGAAGAAATTATAACTTTACATTTCAATCTACTAAATGGCACTCTATTAGATGATAATATCTTTACGAATTTATGGTGTAATAAATTTTTATTAAATTTAAAAGAAGGATTTTTACATTAAACCATCTTAAAGGCCAAAAATCTCAAAGTTTTTTTTCAATTTTTCCGTATAAAAAAGCTAAATTTCTTTAAATTTGTACAGAATTTTAGACCCTATATTTTGCTCGTTTTGATTTTTCGATTTTCACTGAAAAATTCGAAACTTCGAAAAATCGAAAATCAAAAGGACCAAAAGATTGAGCATAAATTCTAACCAATTTTGCCCTTTATACTTTTGGTCTAAAATGTTTAAAAATCACAAAAAATATTTTAGGGATCGATCCGGATGATATACTCGGCACTTGTAAAACCGATGAATCCGGACACTTTGAACTGAAGGGGGAACAGGATGAGTTCTTGCACCTAATCGAGGCATACATTCTGATCAATCACATGTGCCACGATGGCACCCAACGCGTGCTGAAGGTGAAATTTTTGAAAATTAATTTATTGGTCTGAAAATTACCAAAAAAAATTGCTTGGAATAATTTTAGGGATTATCGATTTTTATTCAAATTTTTAAATAAAAATACTGAAAAAAAATTCAAAAAATATTTTTTCACCATTTATTGAGTTTATTGAGGGGCACATTGCTATTTTTATCATTTGAGTTTCGGAATATAAATATTTATACCATATTTCCATATTATGGTATTTTTAAATATGCAACTAAATTTGGTGAATTGATTAGGGATAATTTGCCTTTTTGTCCATTTTCCACTATTAGGATAGAATATTTATATTGTATATATTTTTAATTTTATTATAATATTTTTTGCTGTTATAAAGCATTATTCTTTATTAGTATTCATAGAAAATCCTTTAAAATATAATTAAAAAAATTAAAAAAATGAATATAGCGAATATGAACAAAAATATGGAAAATAAAATTTTTTAAATTGCAATTGAAAGTTTATGGAAAAAACGAGAGATTTACAATTTTAATAAAAATAAAATAAATTAAAATTAGCTGGGATAAAAAACTCCAATTTGGAATTTTTAAAATTCAAAAATTGAAAAACAAGTCTCAATGAGGACTTTTAAAATTTTAAAAATTTTAAATCGAATTTTTTGAATTTCCAGGGCTGCCACTTCTGTTCCAAGGTGCCGATCAATCAGATGCCTGATCGAGATGATCTGATCAAGAATGTTCAATTCGACATCAATCTGGAAGCGGTGAAGCACACCAGTCTGTTCTGCGATGACACGGAAATCGAGGGACACATTGGCAACAACGGCACAAAAGTAATTTTTTAAAGAATAAAATTTAAAAAATATAATAAAAAAGACGAATTTTCTTAGAAATTATGCCGAATAAATTATATAAGCATATTTTTGTAAAAAAAAAGATGGGTCCTACCTATTTACAATATAGGATATTATTTTATTGAAAAAATTGGATTAGGCCATTTAAAAGTGCCCCCATAATTTTTGTAATATTTTTTATTGATTTTTTAAATTTAAAAAATTATGATTTATTTATGAATTTTCTAATTATTTAGCTAAAATAATCCGATATTATTGTTATATTGGAAAAATAAAATATTTCATACAATCATTACATAAATTTTTGTTTTTTATTTTTCTCATAAAGACAACATCTGAATGGCACGGAACAACGACTAAGGGCTGGGTTGAGATAGGTATTTTTCTAAAAATAATTTTATTTTTATTATTATTTATTATAATTTATTAATAATAAAAATTACTATAATTTATTCGATTTTATTAATTTCAATTCAATTTTATATTATTTTTTATTTAAAAAAAATTATTTATTTATTATTTTTTCAAATTTTCATTCAGATGATGAAGATGATGATGAGGACGATGATGATTACAAATGAAGTGTGATCTGATTATTGATAAAATGTTCAAAAAATTGTCAAAATTTAATTTTGGAACTTTTTGTTAAAGCATTTATGATGAATAAATTTAAAAATTCATTTATTGAGTCATATTTCAATAAATAAATGTTAATATTTTTAAAAAAATAAATTTTTTAATTTATTGCATTTTATGCAGCAAAAAATCGTGGCACTTTTATGTTGAAAATTATTTTTATTAAATTTATTTTATTTTTAAATTTTCTCCTCCATTTTTTGAAAAATTACTTTTTTAGCATGTTAACGAAATCCTTCCAAATTAAAAAATTCCTTCTTTTGATAAGTTATAACTTTAATAGACAATTACAGAAATTTATCCCACTTTATTTTTATGAGTTCCTTGCAAATTTATGAAATAAAGAATTAATATTACGTTTTTATCAAATTTTTCGGATCTGTAAAAATTTGAATTCATTTGAATGCATATTTTCACAAATATTTGCTTTGGGAATTTAACCTAGCGATAATTTAAAAAATAAAATTATGTAGGATTTTGACTCGATAATATTATTTTTCTATATTTTATTGCAAATTATTCATTTCCCAAATTATAAGAAAATTTGGATTTGGAATTTTTCAAAAATGTGTCACCGACTTCCAAGGATCCTTCCTCGACCTTTGATCATTTTTATTTATGGAGATGATTCTTTGAATATGATTCTTGTATATTATTCACCCACTTTCATTTTCATTTTTCATTCATCAAATTCCAAGAAATTTTTTTGCTATAAATTTCCGAATCATAACTGAGGATGAAAGAAATTTTGTCAAAAAATTTTTCACCTTTTTATTTTAATAAATTATATTTTAAATCCAGAGGTCCTTTAAAATAAAATTAAGTTGAATTAAATAGATTATTATATTCCGAGTAAGCATTCCATTTTCTTATTTTTTTGGAATATCTTTTTTTGAAATTTTTTTTATATTTATAAAAAAAGTTGAAAAAATAAAATTTAAATATCAGCATTTCTAAAGGATAAAAATATTCTCTAAAGAAGATTTAACAAAAAAAAATTTTAATTTTTTTATAAAAATATACTTTTTTGACAATGAATTATTTTTTATTTTACATTATATATCAAAATTCCCAATTTTATATACCTAAATAATAATAATTTTTAGATTCAAATAATTTCTAATATTTACTTGTATTGTTTCTCAATTTTCCTCAATTTTTTAAAAATTATTTTTTTAAGATTGTTTTTGCTCATTCTCAAACGGATGCCAATGGTCCCCAAATCATTCTCAATTTTGCTGTTATTTCTGCTGCCATCTTGGTACCAACATCTTGGTGTGGACGGTACCAAGGTGCACATCACGGGTACTGTAAAATGTCAGGGACAACCCTCTGCCGGTGCCAAAGTGGAGCTGTGGGAGGATGATTGTGGGTTTTTTGTGAAATATTTATTTAGAAACTTAAAATAAAATATTAATTATGATTTTATTTAATTTTCATTTTATTAGTACAAAGCTTCTATGATTTGTACCATTATAAAAACTTTCAAATACATATTATTAAAAATATTTTTTTTAATCAAAATACATAGAGTAAGCTTGTTTCTAAATAAGCGATCGATTATTTTTCAAAAAAAAATTAGCATAGCATCCAAATTCAAAAACCAAGCCTTAAACTCCAAAACCCAAATCAATCATTATTTGTCCAAGAT
Source organism: Rotylenchulus reniformis (assembly GCA_001026735.1). Taxonomy (NCBI): domain Eukaryota; kingdom Metazoa; phylum Nematoda; class Chromadorea; order Rhabditida; family Hoplolaimidae; genus Rotylenchulus; species Rotylenchulus reniformis. The sequence goes on from LDKF01001586.1 coordinate 7,057, forward strand.
TTTGAAAAAAAATGAAGCCATTTGAAAAATTTAAAGAAAAACTAATATAATAAATTCAAAAACTCCTAGCCAAAAAAAATTTTTCCCGATTTTAAACTTTGTTCCACACTTAATCCACTTTAGGCTATTATTGGGGTAAGCTAATGCTGCTGATCCCTTTTTTAAACAACTTTCATTTTTTTGAAATTTTCTCAAATTTATCGATATTTTGACGTTTTTTTTCAACAAATGCTTCATAATCTGATTATTTTAGTATTAAAAATGCATCAAAATTTTGTGAAAAATTGAAAAAATAATAATTTTTAGTTTTGGCGGACGACCTTTTGGGCACCACTACCACCGATCCAAATGGCCATTTTGAGGTCCAAGGGGAGCAGAGCGAGCTTTTGCATGCCATCGAGCCGTACCTCCTGGTCTCGCTGACTTCACACAAGTGCAATCCCGTGGAACTGTTCGAAAAGGTCAAAAATTTTTGTATTTTTGCAAATTTAAAAAAAAACTTTTTTGTATAAAATTCTTTATTATTTCGGTTCAAACACATCTTAAAAAATAATAATTTTTTTATCAAAAAATAAAGCAAAAAAGTTAGTTTTTTTAGTCAACTGCAAAAATATTATAATAATTTCATATAAAATGATGTTTTGCCAATAATGTTTTTTCTAGCCAAGTTTGAACCGAGTATCAAAATCGCGCTACGATTTTATTCAATCATTTTTGATCAACATTTTTATTAGATTGCAAATAATTTACAAAAAAAATTTACCCAAACAAAAAATTATTGTTACCAAAATTTACGATAATTTACAAAAAAAAATTTACCCAAACAAAAAAATTATTGTTAACAAAATTTATGATAAAAATTTATTACTATTAATAAATTTCAAATTATTCAGTTATGAAAATTTTTGCCAAAATATCGATGATAATAATAGGGTTTTTTCAAAAAATATTTCAAGAAATTTTTCTGTGAAAATTGAAAAAATTATAAGAACCAAAATTTGCTGTAACAAAAAATTTTATTTAATGGCCTTGGTGTGCTAATTCAATATTTTATTTTTAAAATAATAAAAATCAAAATATCGTATCACCCACCCACAGGACTGCCAATTCAGCACCCAGGTGGAAATCTGCGAGAAGCCGGACGATCAGGATCTGATCAAGGTCCAGAACCTGGAGATCAACCTGAACTCGACGGCCGGCGAAATTCTTTGCGACGACCGTTCGGCCCAAGACAATCAAACAACCGTGATCTCCACATCCACATCTGCCACTTCGACCACGACAAAATCTGCAAAAGTGAATTTTATTTATTTTTTATATTAATTATAACGAATTTTTTGATGAGAAAAAAATTCAAAAAATTATTCAAAATTTTTGGAACCAAGAAAAAATACAAAAAAATCAATATAATTTTATTTTTTTTATTTTTTTACATTAATTACAATGAATATTTTTGAAACGTAAAAATTCATAAATTATTCGAATAATTTGGAAACAAAAATTCAAAAAAAAAATCAGCATAATACATAATTTATCATACAATATTATTTTTCGAAAAATTTCTACATGATTGGAAAAAATCAAAAAAAAATATTATCACGAAAGAATTTGATTTTTTGAATTCAAATGTTTCTTAAGAAATTTTGCTCAATTAAATTTCTATTTTATTTGTTCCAATTTTTAAACGTTTATACCAATTTAGCAATTAAATATTCTATTTATTAGTGTGTTTTTTTAATTTCAGAAAAATCCGGAAAAAGCTCTTCTAGTGACTTTTTATTTTCCTGAATTAAAATGCTTCTCAAGAATTTTGACTAATTAATAAATAAAATTTTATATGCTCCAATTTTTAAGACATTTATACAAATTTGGCAATAAAATATTCTATTTATTTTTTATTTTCAGACATCTGCTCCACCCAAAAAGAAGGATCGAATGGAAAACGACAGTGATGAATCTGAAGAATCAACCACTGTAATTTTTATTTAATTATTATTATTTTATATTTTTTAAATTTACAGCCCTCCAAGTGGAGCCCTACAACCGTAAAAATTAATCATTTGAAATAAATATATTTTTTAATATTTTATTACTTTTTAATTGATTATGCATTTAAATTCAATTTTTAAGGACACCGCGGAGGACGAAAGTGGTGACGGATCTGATGAGGGCCAAGAATCCGAAAAGGTAAAAAAATCAAATTTTATTTTTTTTTTTATCAAATTTTGATAAAAAAATTATGAAAAGATAATAAAAGAATATTTTTTAGTCAATCATTTCCGAAGCTGATGATGCTGGTGAGAAAACTACTGACCAAACCAATGGATCGACCACTGAAACTTCGACAATGGCAAATGTATTTTTAATTATTTTTTAATATAATTTAAATATTTATATTTTATTTGCTTGAATACTAAATTTGAGAATCCAAACATTTTTAATACGATTTGAATTAGTTTCAAAATTTATTCAATATATATATTCCGATATTTCGAACGTTTTGGCCGAAAAAAAAATTTATTAAAAAATTTTTTTAACGCCCTAGCACCGTTTCGCAATCGAGCGGACTTATCCAATAATTTTTTTTGCAGGTCTGCAATTTGCCAAAGGATGCAGGGACTTCAACCGACAGCACAGTCCGGATGCGCTGGTATTGGAACAAGGCGGAAAAGAAATGCCAGGCAAACAATTTTTGCGTTTTTTTCAATTTTTGCGCAAATTTTCTAATTTTGCAGACATTTCTCTACAAAGGCACTGGTGGCAATGCCAACCGCTTTACATCCTTGGCGGACTGCAACTTCGGATGCCAAAACCATTGATGATGTGTGTTTTTTCGCTTTGGAGCACATTGTCTCGTTTCCTGATGTCGATGATGATGAAACATAACCAAATTTTGATTGAAAATGCATAAAATGAAAGAACCAAAAAATCCACAAAAATCAGGGGCCTTATTCTCATCTTCGGATTAGGCTGATCCTGATTAACGCCCCTAATCCGGATTAGGCGAGTTAATCCGGATCAGTGAGTTAATCCGGAGATGAGAATAAGGCCCCAGATTTCCTTCAATGAACTAATTGCGTTTCGAAAAGGTTTGTCAGATGGGGCGATTGGCGCTTAATCTCTGTTCTCTCATTGGAGTAGGCGTGTCCCTCCACCTCGAAGCAGACCATTTCCCTCCCCTCGGGGCCGTGTCGCCCGCCGGTGTTAGCCAAGATATGGCCAAGTTTGGCCATAAAATCGTGATATTGCCAAAGATCTGGCCATAACTTTTTTTTTCTAGTTGGCCAAACTAGCTGCAGCGCAGGGGAAAACCGCGCGGGTAACATTACTCTATATAGATATACAATTCTAAAGAATCACAAAACATTGTAGTGGGTACCCGAACTCTGTTCTAATTATTCTGGGGCGGAAAGCAGCGCCTTCGGTTGGAAAAGCGCTTCGCGCTTAAAGACCTTCGGTTGCTAGAGCAGCCCCATTCCATCATGTTCGAGCTCAACTGCAGCACCATGCTGAAACAACATCACCATCGTGTTCAGCACCCTCGAAAACCCCCGTGGACCGAATTTC
>LDKF01001586.1:21606-34321 GCA_001026735.1 Rotylenchulus reniformis
GGGGGGGGAGGGAGAAGTGGAAGGAGAAGGAGGGGACACGCGGGAGTTCGTTTCATGGCAACCATCACAGTCCGGTAGGGGACGTTTCAGTGTGGCCGTTTCCGTGTGGAGACTATAAAATTGCTTATAACTCAGCTTAAACGTAACCTAGAGAAACAAGTTTGGTGTCATTAGATAGGCCTAAATGTCTGCTATAAAAATGCAAAAGAGACCACCCGGATTGGCTAAGCACAAAAAAAAGTTATGGCCACATCTTTGGCCCAAATCACGATTCTATGGCCTAATTTAGCCATAACTTTTTTTGTGCTTGGCCAATCCGGATGGTCTCTTTTGCATTTTTATAGCAGTCATTTAGGCCTATCTTTTGACACCAAACTCGTTTTTCTAGGTTGCGTTTAAGCTGAGCTATAAGCAATTTTATAGTCTCCACACGGAAACGGCCACACTGAAACGGCCTGTTTCGGCTCCACCATCACCGATCCAAATGGCCATTTTGAGGTCCAAGGGGAGCAGAGCGAGCTTTTGCATGCCATCGAGCCGTACCTTCTGGTCTCGCTGACTTCGCACAAGTGCAATCCCGTGGAACCGTTCGAAAAAAGTAAAAAAAAAATACAAAATTCTTTATAATTTCAGTTCAAACGTGTACAATTAAATTAATTTTGGTGTCAAAAAATAGAGTAAAAATTAATTTTTAGCCCAATGAAAATTTCATATTTTTAGTTTCAATGTTTTTTCTAGCTAACTTTTCATAGAGTTATAATAATACTCTTTTTATTTAATCGTGCCATAATTTTTATTTATTTTTTTTTTGCTCAACATTATTAGTTTTTCGGAAATAATTTTTTTAAAAATATTTTAACAACAACCAAAAGTTATTATTAAATAATAATTTTTTTTAAGGTCCAGATCGGCCGGCGAAATTGTTTGCGAAAACCGATCGAACCAAGGCAATCAGACAACGGTGATCATGATCACCACATCCATCATCTCTGCCACTTCAACCACGACATTTACCAAAGTGAATTTTATGCCTAGTACATATATTATATAATTTTGCCTATGAATTTTGATTTGAAAAATTCATTTATAAAATATTAATATATTTTTATTTTTATAAAAATATTATTACATTTTTTACATTAATTACATCGATTTTTTGATGTAGAAAAAATCAAGAAAAATATTTAATGCTTTTTGGGTCGCAAAAAATGCAAAAAAGCATACTGCATAAAATATTATACAATTATTTTTCCAAATCCTATGGATTTTGGAAAAGTTTTATTATAAGGATGTTTGATTTTTTGAATATTTGATGAAGAAAAAATTTCGAAAAATTATTCGAATAATTTTTGGAATGCAAAATACAAAAAAATATATATATAAAATACATAAAATATTATGCAATTATTTTTCAAAAAATTCCTACGGATTTTGATTGGAAAATTTCAGGAAAAAAATATTATTAAAAGATACTTTTGATTTTTTTGAGTTCGAATGTTTCACAAGAAATTTTGATCAATTAAATTTTAATTTAATATGTTCCAATTTTTAATATATTTATGTAAATTTTACAAAATGTTCTTTTATTTTCAGACATCTGTTCCACCCAAAAAGAAGGATCGAGTGGAAAGCGACAGTGATGAATCCGAAGAATCGACTACTGTAATTTTTAGTTAATTATTTTTTAATTTTTATTATTTTATTTACAGCTCTCTAAAGGGAGAACTGCAACAGTAAAATTAAATGTTTTATTAGATAAAATATAAATATATTTTTTATATTTTATTATTTTTTAATTCAATTTTTAAGGACACTGCAGAGGATGAAAGTGGTGGTGGATCTGATGAGAGCCAAGAATCGGAAATGGTAAAAAATAAATTTATTTTTTTTATCAACTTTTAATGGAAATTTAATAGAAAAAAAATATTTTTTAATCAATCATTCACGAAGCTGAGGATGCCGATGAGAAAATCACTGACCAAACCAATGGATCGACCTCTGAAACTTCGATACCGGTAAATTTTAATAAAATAATATTATAAATATTTTTTATTTTACGCATATTAGAAAGATAAAAATAATGAATTTCTAAAAATTATTCTTAAATTATTAAGAATTTTATTTTTTGTTTCATCGTATTTAGAATATTTCAAAGTTAAGTTCGATTAATATAATTCAAAAATTTTTTTTGATGATTATAATAATTTAAAACATTGTAAATTTAAAAAAATATATACTATATCTCATATTCTCCAAATTTTCCGCTAAAAATGCAAAAAGAACTATTAATTTTTCAATAATTTTTGTATGAATCTTAATCATATTAATTTAGGTTTGATCTCTGTTTCTGGTGGAGATGGAAGTGAATAATGCTTCGATATGTTGATACAAATTCTATACTATTTTTTAAAAAAAATATTCATTTTTTTAACCTAAAATATTATGAATAAAAACAAATAATTCGCTCATAAAATATTAAAATTTATAGTTATTAAAATATCAATTCAACCATTACATTATTTTGTTTTATAAATTTATTTAAAAAACAATTTAGACATTTTTAATGGAAGAAGTATTAACAGATTTTTCAATGTTCAAAGATGAAACTTTGATGAATAGCAAAAACAAATCATTAAGATTCGTAAAAAAAGAGTCGTTAGAAATCACCAATTTGAACACCTAAATGTAAAAATTTTCAAATCATACTAGGCCAAAAACAAGAAAACGAACAATTAAAAATTATACCATACATTTTGGCCTGAATAAAATTCCCCCTAAAATTAATTCGTTGAACTTTTTTCAAAAAATATTTTTTTAATTTTACTTTATAATTTTTGTCCAAATATGGAGTGAAAATTTTTATATTAATTGAACGGTTGAGGAATTTATTTTGTATTACTTTTTCTCAAAAATTTTTGGGTAAATTTAGATTATTTATTATTTATAAATTCCCTATCCATGACCATTTATTAAAGTCATCAGGTACTAAAAAATTAATTCAAAAGTGGAAATGATAAACTCATGACATGCAGCTCATTTCATCGCTAAACAAAAAAAAAGATGAGAATGGTTTATTTTTAGATGGTTATTTTAATAAATTTTTGCCCAAACTATTTTTGGTGGTTTTTTTAAACTTTCAAAATATTGAAAACAATTTCCTTACAAAGAATAATTTCTAATTTTCGAAAAACATATTATGAAGAATATTTTTTAAAGAATTTTTTCTAATTTAAATAATAAAATCAAATAATTGCTAAAATTTTATAAAATCAAATAAATGCTAAAATCACAGACTTGAAGATATGATAAAACTTATTTCAATGAAAACCAGCGGTGACAGTTTTCTAGTTTTATTTTATACCTATTTTATTTTTGTTTTTTTACGGTTTATTAATTATTTTTGAAAGCGATTTTCCCAGTCTGTTGACACTTTTATTTTTATCAATTTTGCACTTTTGAAAAGTGCAAACTTATTTTTTATTTTCCCAATTATTCCCTCATTCTTCTCGTTTTTATTTTATGTATGTTTACTCGCCCCCATTCAAACAAATCCAGTTCTCTCTCCCAACACTATGATCTTGGGAGAATAAATTGTTGTATTAGTATTAATTCCGGACGACGACGACGACGAATCCCCATCGATTTCCACCACATCCCATTCCCGTCGAACATTCAGCCATTTCTCTATTATTTTCTCACCTTTAGTTTCAAAAATGAGTTCTCAAAATTTTCCCGAGTTAAAAAAAAGCTCGTAATAATTTATAAATTTCAATTAACGTAATTTTTTTGTTTTGCTTTTTTAGCGATTTTATAGAATTCAAAATTTTGGAAAACACGTACCAGTTTAATAGTACGTGTTTTCCAATAGACGATGTCACACCTATAACGTAAGCACGTATCATAAAGACGTGAAAAGTACGGTACGTGAGTTAGCACGTGTCGTCAAATACTTACAGTACTTTATACGATATAATGTATAAAGTACTGTAAGTAAAATAAGTGTATGTATTTCTGCGTGTTTGAACTCTAATTTTTTATTCCCTTTTTGCGTTTTCGCGTAAAATTTTCTTTTTTAATCTTGGAGCGTGGGGCCATGTCTCTATCCAAAAAAATTTTTATATATATATTTTTTTAATTTCTGACCAAATAATAAATTTTGAGAAGTTTAAATTTTTCTAATTTTTTCAGTGGTTCGAATGATTGATTTAATTATGTACTTCAAAAGCTCAAAAATGGTACCAATTATCAAAAATTTTTCCTTATAAAGTAAATGTAAAAATTTAAAATAAATTCATTTCAGAAAACTAAGGACAATTTTTTGCTTACAAAAAATAATTTATTACTAATTCATTTAATTTACATTTTATATTTAACAGGTTTTTATGATCTAAATAATTTTTCGCGAAAATCTAAACTTTGCTTTCAGGCATAATATCTGTTTTAATGCCTTTATAATATCGAAGCTTTTTATTTGATTTTTCGATCTAAATTTTTTAATTTTAATATGTATTTTTTTAAATTATTATTACTAAAGTAAAATTTCATCTTCGATCAGAATTTTTTTTACTTTATAATTTTTCTAAAATTTTACCTAAGAACATTAATTTTTCCAAAAAAAATTTTTTTTTGATTTTTTCTACATCATAATTCCACCACCCATACCTTAACCAATTCCCGTGGACAACCCACATTATTCCCAATTATCATCCTTATCACATTATCATTGCGTGATAATGGTAATGTGGTCCCATCCTCCCATAAAATCCAAAAAGGCCAATTTTGCCATGTCATTTCATCAGAATAAGACAATTTGTATTTTTGCACGTGAAATAAATAATAAAAATATTCTCTTGTACTCCCACAACCTTTTTAGTTGGGTACTAAATGATCAGGATTATTATTTTTAATTAAAATAAAATTTTGTAAATAAAAATTACATTTTCATTTCATTTATAAAAAATTATCATTCGATCAGAATCGAGCCATTTGGGCGCCGTTTATTATAAATTGATTAAAATTTCATAAGGAAACAAATTAGAATTCAAAAAAAAGAGCAATATATAGCTAAATTTATGCCTATACGACCTTCCAGAATAGGTCAAATAATTTAAAAAATATATATATATATGAAAAAACTATTATTTTTTAAATCGGAATACATCCTTAAATAATTAAAAATCATAACTAACTCATAACTAAAAAAACTATTCATAACTAAATCATTATAATTTTTTTTAATTTACCTATGTTCATGGACTTTACTTAATTAATCAATAGATTTGAGCAATTTTTCGACGCGAAATAACTTTTTTAATGCTTTTGAACCGAATTATAATTTAAAACACCCAATTCAGAATTTTAAAAAAATCTCATCAATTTCTTTCCAAAAATGGACCGCTGTGTTCCCAAGCAAGAATCCCTGTGGGAATTGTATCGTCCGGAACCGTGCCGACCGACCGGAAGCGGATACCCATTGCTGAAAAATAATCAAATTAATAAGGTGAAAAAGCATAATAAAAAATAATAAAAATTTGAGAAAAATTAGAAATAAAAATTAGGAAAATTGTGAACAATTCTGTTTATAAAATTTTTTTTAATTTATTGGACTTCAAATTATTTTTTCGATAAATTATTTTTTTGCTAAAATTCTTAAAATTTTTTAATTTTTAATTTCTCAAATGTCAATAAAAATATATTAAAATGGTTAATTTTTAGAAATATATAAAAAAAAATTATTTTTATAGGGTGTTGCCCATTCGCCTGCGGAACGACAAATGCTAGGTTTCGAAGGCTTCATGCCGCAAGCAATAATGTAAAATAAAATAAATTAAATTTAAATTTTTTTTATAAATTTCAGGACCCAGGAACAGCAAGCTCGGCAGGTGATCAAAAATTTGAGGGCCCAGCCCACCGACATGGCCAGATTCATACAGCTGGAGGCACTCAGGGTGAGAATTAAATTCATAAATATAATAAAAAATAAATAATTTTCATAAGACTGAAAATAAAAAGCTTTACATTAAAATATGCTGTGCTATATAATTGAAGAGTTTTTAAATGGGATTGGAACTCATAAAAAAAAAGAATTTTAGAAAATAAAATCCAAGAACTTAAAAAATATAAACCATACCTAGAATCGGGATGAGCAATGAAATAGAATCTATGTAATTAATCAATTAAAATATATTTAAGACCATTGCTATAGGAAAGCACAGGAAAAAAACATATATTGTATTAAATTGCATAGTATTAAATAGATCCAACCGCCCAAAATCCGTATACTATAAAATGAACACAAGAATAAAAGCTATGGATTTATAAATTCATGAAAAAATAGTAGCCTAGATATGAAGAACAAAAACCATGGATATGGATCCATTGATATGTAGATAATAAATAGGCAAAATGCCATAACAATAGAAGCTACAAAAGAATAGAAAATCATGAATAGAAGAATTGAATACCCATGAGAAAATATCCCCATTATGCATAGAGACCATAAAATTTGAAAATTTAAATTACTATTTTTTGGTCAGGAACGCAATGAAAAGCTGTTCTTCCGAGTGATGCGTACCTATCTAGATGAATTGTTGCCAATTGTGTATACGGTAGGAAATCAATCAATAAAAATCAATCAATAATTTTACAAAATCCCTATTAAGCCTACGGTTGGAGATGCGTGCATCCAATTTGAATACAGATATCCAAAGTAAACAAATTCTATTGATAACTACATATATTTAAGAATTATTTGTATGATTATATGGAATAGAAGCCATGATATTATACTGTATATACATTATATATTATACTGTATATACATTATACATCCATTACCTAGGGCCCTGTTCATAAGCATTGCCGAGCACACCAGTGTGTCCAGCATCTACCGGGTGCTCAGCAATTGGAAATGCGAGGTAGGTGTATATATGTAAAAAAGATATGATTAGAGCTTTATATAATATAATTATTTCGGGAATTTTCTATATTGATATCTATTGTACATCTTATCAACTGTTCATTGCAAAATAAAATATGGGATTAATTAACGGAATAAAATTTCAGGATGTTCGCGCAATCGTGGTCACAGATGGCGAGCGGATCCTGGGCCTAGGCGATTTGGGAGTTGGAGGTGATTTATGCATAAAAATTGATCAAAACTTCATTTGAAATTTATCTAACTCAATTTTGGTTAAAAAATGTAATTTTATTTAATATAATTTTTCCAAAATTTTTGGTCCAGAAAAAAATGCGATTTTCTTTATTGGTTCAGACCTTTATAGGCATTATTAGAATATTATCATTTAAACATACATATAAATATTTATGTTAACAGTCAGTTTTTCGCACTAAAATCCATTATTTTGCTCAAAATCATATAAATTTCACTAATTTTCACAGCTTTGAAAATTGCAAAAATATTCTAGCGGTGCTATGTCATTTCTTAAAAATCGGCCAAAACGGGCGTTTCTTAAAAATCGGCCAAAACAATTGTTTATTATGAGGAGTATATTTAGTCTTGAAAAACAATTAAGAAAAATTAAAATTATAATTAGTTAGCTCTAGTAATTTTATTCAGCCAAGTAAAAAATTACATTATTATTTATTTTTATTAGGTATTAGGACTAAAAAGTTATATTGACTAAAAATAGTGAAATATGGACAAAAACTTTTGGTTCATTTCTTTTTGGAATTTCAAGCCAAAGTTTGAAATTTTTGGGAAATCCATTTTTTATATTTTTCGAAATTTTGAAAAACTACAAAAATCTCGCAAAAAACACAACTTAGCTTTTGATAATTTTATAATTCACCCTAGCAAGAAAGTACAAAAAAGTTTTTGGCCTGTCTTTATTTTCTTATGATTAATTTTTAAACTTTATTATAAAATCTTAATTTCTTGCGAATTGTTAAATTAAGATTTTTGAAAAATCGATTGATTAATTTAAAGATTTTGGCCGATTTTAAGTCTGTTGGATGGAAAAAATTAATATGGCCGATTTTTAAGAAACGACTCATCAACTACTTAGGTTGGAAACTAAGTTTTGAGGGTCCTCAAATTGAAAATTTCAAAAAATCATATCTCTGTAATTTCGCTATCAATCCTCTTGCTCTCTTTTTTAAAATATAGTTGAAAATGTTCTCTTTCATTTTAGCAAGAAAAAATCAACTTTAATTTTCACAGTTTAAAAAGTTATAATTTTTAGCATAAATACACCCAAAATTCGCATCCGACCATATTTTTCTAAGGTCCCTAGCTAAAAAATTCCGCCAAGTTGCGAATCTATCATTTGCACTAAATAATAGCACAAAGAACCCTCTTTTATAGCACAAAAAAAAGAATTTCTTAGATTAATGCAATAAAGGGTAATATGAGGTCAGCAAAACCCCTCAAAATTTAGGCCATTTTCAGGGGTCAAAATGAGAATCTCGACTTTGAGACTTTTTCAAATGAATAATTCATATAAATCAATATTATTTTGTTATATTAAGTCGAATATTAGGCTACCACCCCAAATCCCGCCTGCCCCAAATCCCGCCACGAACGAAAACTTTTTTTGTAAGACTTGTTAGACCAAAAGTATAAAAGACAAAGTTATGTAGAATTTTATGCTCTATCTTTTAGCATTTTTAGTTTTTTAAATTTCCGCAAAAAATTTTGAAATTTTTCGAAATTTTCGAAAAAAGGCGAAAAATCGGTGTTTTGCGAAAAATTTCAAAGTTTTTTGCGGAAATTTGAAAAACTAAAAATGCTAAAAGATAGAGCATAAAATTCTATACAACTTTGTCTTTTATAATTTTGGTCTAACAAGTCTTACAAAAAAGTTTTTGTTCGTGGCGGGATTTAGGGCAGGCGGGATTTGGGGTGCATATAATAATGGTGCATATATCAAGGTTTGATTGGGTTACATTTGATTTTTTAAAAATATTTTTCGTCAGAAAAATAAAGACCCTCAAAACTTAGTTTCCACCCTAAGTATATTTTTCGGTCCATGAAAATCGACATTTTTCGCGCAGGAATCGAGATCCCGGTGGGCAAACTGGCACTGTACGTGGCCCTGGGCGGTGTGCAGCCCCAGTGGTGCTTGCCAGTGCAGTTGGATGTCGTAAGTATAACCATTAGTACTTGTTAGACATTTTGAAAAAACACGTACCAGTGTCACGTACCAGTATCTAGGTGACACGCGTATAACTTAGAAAATACGCTTATAAGTGAGTTGGCAGGTGTCGTCAGAAAACAGTATAACGGCTTAACGTACTTCATGAAGTCCGTGCACGTACTACGGTACGTGTCTAACTCTCTTTTATCAACTACTTAGAATCAGATCCGGAATATCCGGAAACGGCTTTCAAGATGTCCGGAAAATCCATTCCGGAATCCTATAAATCCCAATTATTTACAGGGCACGGACAACCCGAAGCTGTTGGAGGACCCGGACTACTTGGGCATCCGGCAGCCCCGGGTGCGCGGTGCCGAGTACGACCGCTTCATCGACAACTTCATGAAGGCGTGCCGGAAGCGGTGAAAAATATTATTTTATAATTTATTTCAGAAAACCCTTTCCTGAAAAAATTATGAAATTTTATGACCCAAAATAAATTTATAATTTTGTTTGTTTATATCGTTAAATTTTGCAAAACTAAAAATATATAACCATTTTGGTAAATTAATTTTGAAAAAAAAATTAAATTATCACGCCATTAATAGCATCATTATATTTTTACAAAAAAAAAAGATTTCAATTTGGGGTTTTTGCTAGATAAAACAAAAACTTGCGAAAAAAAGATAAAATAAAATAAATTACTAAAAATTGGAAAATACTAGCAGATTGCGAATAGAAAATTTTGTATTAAAATTTTGATTTTTTAAACTATAACATTTTATAACATAATTCTTGGGAAAAATAAAAATTGAATTTATTTATTTTCAGCTTCGGCCAACATATTCTGATCCAATTCGAGGACTTTGGAAAAAACAACGCTGATCGATTGCTGAAACGGTACCAGGACGAGTATTGCACATTCAACGATGACATACAGGCAAGAAATAATATTTTTAAAATGGATTTTCGTAAAATGAATAATCCATTGAACTGTAATTCGTATGAAAATTTAAAAGTGATTTCCGAACTTTTTTAGGGTACGGCCTCAGTATCAGTGGCCGGTCTTCTTGCGGCGGTGCGGATCACAGGCCAAAAAATTTCCGAGTCCAAATTTCTCTTCCATGGAGCGGGGACGGTAAAAACATTTTTTCTAATTNTTTTAAATCTCTTTTCTTCTTATCTTAATTTTTCCTTTTAAGAATAATTTTAAAAATATCTAGTTTAATGTTTTTCAAGCCACCATTTATTTTGCTGTTTTGATTATTTGATTTTATTTTTTTATTCTTTTCTTTCTTTAACAAAAAACCTCTAATAAATTTTTAATCTTTTCAATGGATTTTCCCACAATTATTAAATTATATTTCTTTTCAATTTATAAACAATCATAATTTTACATTAAATGCCTTTTTCATTTTGAATTTTTTTTTGAATTTTTAAATAAAGCAAAAAATTTATTTTTTTTATTTTTCCCATTATTTTTCGCATCTTCACCAAATTCTTAGTTTTTATTAAATGAAAAATGCTTTATTTTTTCTTAGCATTTTGCGCTATTTTTAGGCCGCTGTCGGCATTGCGGATTTGTTAGTGGACCAAATGCAAATCGAAGGTCTGACCCGAGAGCAGGCTTGCGAGCGGATTTTTCTCGTCAAATCGGACGGGTTGGTGATCCGGGAGCGCAAAAATCTGATGGACGGCCAGAAGCCATTCGCCAAGGCCATGGCCGACCTGAAGGACCTGGGCCAGGTGGTCAAGGTGAGGAAAATATTTTTAATTTTGAAAATTCATAAAAAATTACTTTTAACGCAATTTTTATAAATTTATATAAAAAGAAAAACGATAAATCATGAACAATCAAATTAATGAGGTGAAAAAATTTTAAGCAAATTAAATCAAAAAATATATGGACGAATGTATTCATAATTTTAAATTGGCTGCAATTTTTGCTTCAAATCATATATTTTTCAATATCATCTTGGCCAATAAATTTAAAAAAAAAATAATTTCAGAGTTTAAAAACGGAATGATTCGAGGCCATCAAATTGCCATTTAAGCGAAAAATTTTCAAATTATTTTTTGAAAAATTCATTAATAATTTTTCATGCATGAAAAATTAATATAAAATATTTTTGAACCTTAAATCTTTAAATATAAACTATTTTCTAGCCGCTCATTGTTGATTTATATTTTTTTATTATTTATTTTTTAACAAAATTTTGCATTGTTACCTATTTCCTTTTTTGAATTTTGGGCAATTAATTTTCTTTTTTAAATTTTTAATTTTTTATTATTTTTTTAAGGCCGTCCAACCCTCCGCAATCATCGGAGTTTCCACTGTGCGCGGTGCGTTCACCGACCAGATCATCCGCGACATGGCCACCTTCAACAAGCGTCCGATCATTTTCGCGCTCTCCAACCCGACCAGCAAGTCCGAGTGCACCGCGGAGGCAGCGTACAACAGCACAAAAGTGAGGGGGAATTTTATTTTTTTATTTTTATTTTGTGATTTTTTATGATTTTCAATTATAAAATCTTGTTTAAACAAAAAAAAAATCTCTCCTTATTTTAAAGCCTTACGAATGCTATAAAAATGTATAAGTTTCTTTTTCACTATGCCATTTTTTAATACCCTTTTATTTTTTTATTTTATTAAATCCATTTAAAGTATTGAATATATGACCAGTTGAAAATTAATATTTTTATTTTTTATTATATTTTTTTTGTCATTTTTTTATGATTTTCAATTATAAAATCTTGTTTAAACAAAAAAAAAACTCTCCTTATTTTAAAGCCTTACGAATGCTATAAAAATGTATAAATTTCTTTTTCACTATGCCATTTTTTAATACCCTTTTATTTTTTTTATTTTATTAAATCCATTTAAAGTATTGAATATATGACCAGTTGAAAATTAATATTTTTATTTTTTAATATATTTTTTTTGTCATTTTTTTATGATTTTCAATTATAAAATCTTGTTTAAACAAAAAAAAAATCTCTCCTTATTTTAAAGCCTTACGAATGCTATAAAAATGTATAAGTTTCATTTTCACTATGCCATTTTTTAATACCCTTTTATTTTTTTATTTTATTAAATCCATTTAAAGTATTGAATATATGACCAGTTGAAAATTAATATTTTTATTTTTTAATATATTTTTTTTGTCATTTTTTTATGATTTTCAATTTTACAGTTTTGTTTAAACAAATCTAGCTCTCATTATTTTTAAAACCTTCCTAATGCTAAAAATTGTTAAATCCTTTTTTATATGGCATTTTTTACCTTTTTCTTATTTTTAATCCACTTTTTATAATTTTTTATAATGAAATCTCAATGATCACAATAGATTGAAAAAATAAAAAATAAAAATTATTTTCTAATTTTTAACTTTAATTTCATCTTAAAGATGAATTAATTTTTTTTGCTAAACAGTATTATCTGGCATTTTTGGGTGGATTTACAACGATCTTTTTATAATCAATTTTTCCTTTTTATATTTATTTATTAGATTTATTTGAATTTTTGATATAGAAAAAAATCCATAGCTTCTCTATACTTAATATGTTACGAATGAAAATTTCAAAATAAAAAAAAAACAAAATTTCTTACAGGGCAC